>JAMLFT010005610.1:0-17276 GCA_026544285.1 Pachyrhizus erosus
ATTTTTTCTTAATATTTAATATAAATATTTATTAAAATTCTAAGTAAAATATTTGATTAAATTAAAATATTATATGTGTTCATCAATCTTCTGAAACAATTATTATAAAATTTTATTCACAATTTAAGATGAAGTTCTAACTATAATTCTATTCATCAAAATTCATAAACCTAATTTAAAGAGAGTGCTTATGTGTATATAGATTTACCAATAAAATTACTAATAAATATTTATAATGCATATTATAAAAACTATAAACACTATAAAATCATATTCTAAAAAATAAGGAAATAATTTTAACAAATAACTAGCAACATATCGATATTGATTCTACATGTAATAATGTTTTCTCTAAAGCATTTTTAATGGGTAATTATGGATATTTTACAACACTTATCATTGACAATATTGAAAAACTTAATAATACCCAATTGGAAAATAATTTGTACATATATGCATATCAGTATATCTCTTTAAAAAGTCTTAACTCAAGGATTAAATCAATCCTTCTAAAAAAATTAATCTTTTAAAAGAGTCTTTCATACTATATCTAATACATATCAATCTTAATAGTTAGTAATTGTTATTCAGGGTATTTTCCCTTCAAAATTTGACAATAACAAAACAAGTTTGTTAAACTTCAATTTTAAGATTCTAAATTCCTCAATGAGTTGGGTTGAGTTATTTTGTTGCATTGAAAATTATACAAATCAATTTAAGGATTGTCTTAAAAATAAGTAAAATGATAGAAAGAAAAACCTGATTCTAACTAAAACCTAGTAGAATCAAAGTTATCAAAAAAGTTTGATCCTAACTGCTACCTATCAATAAAACCAATATTATATACTACAAAGTTCTTTATCCCAAGAACAAGATAAAAGTTCTCACAAAGGATAAAATACTTAGTTCATTTAAATATGACTTGTTTGTTCTCCTTTACACAGGTTGTTATTTATAGGAAACAAATAATAGAAAACAAATCCTAAAAACTTTGAACTAAAGATATGATAATAAAAAAGAAATTATAATTTTACCTTAACTAAAGATAAGATTATGACTCTAATAAAAAAAATAAATCCTAAGATAAGATAAAATATATCCTAATAATAAATGTTAGATATTCTTTAATTTCATCAATGTGTAAAATAGTGATTCATTTTTGTGGAGCCTCTAATGCATTTTGTTCTAAATTTTTCTTGTTATCTGTAATTAGATTTTGCAAAGCTTGTTTCATCATCTTGGTCTTTAACCTATTTGTGTTGTCTTGTTGAACCTTATTCCTCATTGCCTTTATCTTTGAAAGGATTTGTCCTTAAATCAAGTTCGTCACTTAAATCAAACAAAGTAACTGCACTAAAGGTAGGAGTTATATTATCATATTCACTTGGTAAATTTAGCTTGTAAGTATTGTCATTTATCTGCTTTCATACTTGAAATGGTTTATCTTCTCTTGGTTACAACTTGGATTCCTTTCAATAGGAAACCTTTTTTTTTCTCAAATGCACCAAAACTCAATCTCCCGAGTCAAAAATCACTTTGACACAACCCTTGTTTGTTTTGCATATTGTTCATTTCTTTTCTCAATGTTGGCTCGAACCATGACATGCAACTCCCTAACAAAATTTGTCTTATGTTTTCCATCCAATATTCATTAGTTGGAAACAATAAGATATCTAAAAGAGTTAAAGGATTAAAATTATACACAACTTTAAAAGGAGAAAACGAAGTAGTAAAATGAACATACTAGAAGCATCAACACTGCACTTTTCCCAACACTAGAAACATCACGTTCAACTTCAAAATTTTTATCAAAATTGGACAAACAAAGAAAAAGTGCATTGATCAACTTATCTTTCAACAAATTAAAATTTTTTTCATGCACATCATCTCATTAGAACACAACATTCTCTTTAATAAGTTCATTCAAAGATGCAACAATAAAACTAAAGTTTTTCACAAACCTCCTATAAGAACTTGTTAAACTATGAAAACTTCTTACCTCATTTGCATTATTAAGTGTAGGTCATTCTCTAATTGTCTTTACATTTTTCTTCATCCACACTTATTCCTTTGGAGCTTACAACAAATCCCAAAAATGCAACAAAATCAAGATAAAATGAACACTTTTGAGATTGACGCACAATTTATTTTCTCTCAAAATATTAAGAACATCATGCAAATTATCAACATGTTCATCTATGATCTTACTATAAATCAAAATATCATCAAAATTGACCATAAAAAATTTTCTAATAAAAGAACACACAACATAATTCATTAATCTCATGAAAGTATTGGACGCATTAGTTAAGCCAAATAACATCATTAACCATTCATAAACCATATTTTGTTTCAAAAGTTTTTTATTCATCACATTCTATCATGTGAATTTGATTGTATCCACTTTACATATCAATTTTAGAAAACACACAAGAATTATGCAATTCATCAAGCATATCATCCAATCTAGGAATAGAGTATTTATACTTTATAATGATTTTATTGATGGTTTGACAATCAATGCACATGCGCCATGTTACATCTTTCTTTGGAACCAAAATCACAAAAACAAAACATGGACTAAAACTCTCCCTCACAAATCCCTTTTGCAACAATTCATCCACTTGTCTTTCATTTTCCTTTGTTTCCTCTGGACTCATTTTATAGGATGGTCTATTTAGGATTGGAGAACCTAGAATGAGGTCAATTTGATGCTTAATACCTCTTAAAGGTGGTAATCCTTGAGGCAATTCTTCTGAAAAAAAACATTAGTGAATTCCTATAATAAAGAAACAACTTCACAAGGCAAAGAAGAACTTAAATCGTTAGTGAAGTAAACATCTTTGTACATCAATACAAGTAGTTTCTTTCCTTATAACAAAGGACTCTCAACTTCACTTTTGTTTGCAAATACATTTATCTTCTCTTTTTTTTCTTCACTACACTCATTTTTATTTTTCTTTCTCCTTTAATTACTTTCACTCATATTTTATTTTCTTTCTTTTTCTTGAATGCTCTCAATTGTTCTTCTCTCATCTTACATTCTCTTGAATTTCTAAATTAATTTGCATGTGAATCAGCAAGTTTGAGAGGTGTTAATACTATGGTACTCTCATTCATGGAAGAGGTATATACTTATTTTTGTATTCATCACGTGTGACTTTTCTATCAAATTGTCAAGGACACCCCAAAAGTATATGTCCAACATGCATCGATGTAACATCACAAAGAACCTCGTCTTTATATTTGCCAATGGAAAATGAAACAAGAACTTGTTTAGTCACCCTTATATCTCCATAGTCATACAACCACTGAAGTTTATATGGACTAGGATGTTCTTTTGTTAGTAAGTGCAATTTCTCAACCAACAAAGCACTGTCCACATTGGTACAATTTTCACTATCAATAATCATGTTACATATTTTGTCATTTATATGGCACCTAGTATGAAAAATATGCACACGTTGCTCCACATCTCCATTTTCCTTAGGTTGTATGCTAAGAGCATGCCTTGTAACAAGTGCAGCTCCATGTACAGGTTCAACAACTTCATCATCCCTACAATCCTCCAATGGTGGCATCTCATCATCATTTGAGCTCTCACTTTCTATGTCTTCATTATCTCTCACAATAATTTTTCTTTTATTTGAATATTGAGAAGCAATATGTCCAACTCCTAGACACTTTAAATACTTGATATCGCATGATCTAGAAGAGGTATAATTTCCAATTTTACCTTTAGGTGCAACAACTGAGTACTTTATCTTTCCATCATTTTTAGGATTTGTAAAACCTTTATTGTTCTTCCAATTTGATCTCCATTTAAAGTTAAAAGGCGAAGCAATTTTGGAAGGGTCTTTTGACTTCATTTGCCTTACCACTTGAATTGATTTGTGCAATAAATCCTCCATCTTTACATAATGTTACAACTCTATCATATCAACTATTTCCTTCTTTAAACATTTATTAAACCTTGCCATAGTTATTTCGTGGTCTTCCTCAACAATGACTCTAATCATGGCTATCTTCGTCTCCTTGTAGTAATTTGTCACTCAAATAACCTTGAGTTTTAAACTTTGTAATTTTTTGTAAAAGTCCTTGTGATAATGATATGAACCTGACAATACCCAATTCAATAATTGTCTCATATCTATAATTTCAATATCATGGCTAAAATATTTAGATGAGATAAATATTTTAACTTATCTTATCTTTAATTTAATTAAAATTAGGATTTTTTTTATATTATCTTATCTTTAGAATTTGTTTTTTATTATCCTCTCTTTAGGATTTATTTTCTATTATTTTATCTTTAGTTTAAATTTATAGGATTTATTTTTTGTTATTTATTTCTTCTAATTTCTTGTAAATAGGAATCTATGTAGAGGAGAACAACAACTTAATTTTTAATGAATTAAGTGTTTTCTCTCTTTGGTGAGAACTTCCTTTTTGTTATTGGGTTAAAGAACTTTATAGTGTTAGTTCTACCTGTAGGTCGCTATTAGGGTCACACTTCTTTTTATAACTTTAGTTCTATTAGCAGGTTGCGGTTAGGATCAAGTTCCTATTTCTATCTTTTATGTACAAGATGATCCTTTTAATTCGAATTTGTATCATTTGGTATTAGAGCTTTGACTCTTGAATTTAACATTTTAATCATGATTGGAGGAGATCATGAACTCAAGTTGATCATGAAGGATATTCAATACCAATTCATGGCTCTAAATACAATATTTGATTATTTGCAGTCTACTTCTAGGCGAAGTCATGAGGAGGAAGAACATGAGTGTAACGCCCCTTTTTATCCATTTAATTTCAAGAAAAATATTTCTAAATTTTTATAGTCGTTTTAATAGTCAAAATCGTTTTAATAGTCGAAATTATAATCATTGGTCATTACACTTTTTAATTTTTATAAAAAACATCACTTGATTCCTTAATTTTATAAAAAAAATATTTCATTTTAAATTTTTACTTTATTTTCTTCAATTATTTTATATCATAAAAATTGAAGTACATATTGTTTTGTAAAGTTAGGAAGGAATTTCATAAAATAAATACTAAAATAACCTACATTTATAATTTTAGGACTGAAATAAAATTTAGTCCAAATTTAATACTACTATAATTATTATAGATAACGTTATTCCGGACTTGTACCCAATTCAGGAACACTGAGTTTTTAATGGGCATTGTTGTCTTCACCACAACTTTTTTTTTAGCTGAGTTTATTCACAACTTATCTAACTTTTTCTTTTACAATATTACCTTTTACGAAGGCTTTTTTTTTGTTGTTGTTGTTACAGGGTGACTTTGCAATACATTGTGTTATTTTTTTTTTCGTAAATTTAATATAATAGAAACATGTTTTTGTTATATTAATTATTTACGTAAAAAATTAACACAGCGGAAAAATATTGTTTTTTCGCTTATCACGGAATATAAGAAATAACATTGGGCGGGAATAATTTGAATGGACGGGGTCTTGATGGAAGTTGAGACACCTTACAATCCATGTATACTTTATGCTTTGATGGTATCAGTTAGGCACAACTTGTGTTTAATTAAGACTCTAATAAAATCTTGTTTTTAAAAAAATACTAATTTGTTTATCTAAACAAAAATTATATATAAAACTTGTTTTTTAAAAAGTTATCTTTTGATTAAAATTACAATATGAATTATTACTACTTTCGATGGTAAATTTATTACTACCTTGTGTTTACTCACGATTTCAGACAAAAATTTATTACTACTTTCGTGGCAAAAATTTTATACCAATATTATAATCAGAAAGAAAATTGTGACCAATTTATCATAAACACGAGTATTTGGCTCGAATGGCATACATGTGTGATTTCTCGAGTGAAACCCGCTGGAAGAGTCAACCCCCTTACCGTAGATGTTCCAGACTCGAATAAATTTTTTATGAAAACTACCATTTTGTGATTTCTCTTAATTTTAAATATTCTAAACCATTGCTAACATTGCATGCGTGTCTAGATTAAAATCAAATATAATAATAAATTGTTTCAAGTGTTTAAGTGCTGCATTTAGAAGGCCAGAGCAGCTGAAAACAATCATGCTACATTATATTCATTATCAACCTAACGATAAATTAACTTTACAAATGTTATCTACTCATCATCCCGCTTTCTTTTATTGGGAAATGACAAGCAGCTCAAATGAGCATAAATATCGACAGCTAGAAAAGAAAATGGGTAAGAAAAATACAGATAAAACACCTAAAGGCTGGCACATCAAAAACGCCCAAGAGAAAAAGACGATGCCTTTGATCTCTTTCTCTTGGAAGTAATATTTGTTTAGAAAGAAAAAGACAGATAAAACAAAGCGCCTTACAATAGTAGATTGACCTATGTATAGTCAACTTGAAAAGGGGTGACCTACTGGCTTTGCGATTTATATACAGGGAAGAGTTTGTTAATGAAGGGTGATACAGCCGCAAGCAACGTCTTTGGACACTCTTCGTGGGGTAAATGGCCACATCCAGATATTGCAACCAGTCTCTGCAAGTGAAATGGCCAAGAGAAATATTAGCAAACTTTGAAAAGGATGTAATCATGCGCAACGATAAATGCTTAGGAAATTAAAATTGTGACAGGAAAAAAGGACAAGAAAAGAAATGGAATTCAAAAAAGCATCTTCCTCCTTCCTAGCATGCACACCTTACTGACCCTACATTGTAGAGCATGAATTGAATAGACAGAAACTTGAATACTTACAGAATTTACAAATTTGGAAGCCATTGCTTGACAATATTTCATTGAGACGAGTGAATCTTCAGCGCCGGCTATGACCAACACTGGAATGTCTTTTACAGCTTGTAGCAATAAGTCTGCATTTTTTGTAGAAAGGATGGTTTCCGATGACAATTTACCAATCTCATGAAGCGCTTCATCCCATCCTTCTACATATAGTGGAGCCTAAATATATTTAACAGTCACGAATAACACGAGTCAATAAAATATTTCTTCAGAAGCGATAACAAAAGCAGGAGTAAAGATGGGCAAAATAATTACATCAGAAGAAATTGGAAAAAAAAAAGTACAAGTAAAACTATAGTTACTCTGCAAAAAATCTACAAGGCAAAAAGAATATACATAAAACTAATAATATCCTCAAGAAGAATATATGCAAACAGATAATATTAAGTATTCAATATGCCAAACTAAATAAACAAAGCATGAACTATGAGTGCCCTTTGGCAATTGAAGTACGTAAGCATTAATTATACAGCGTCTATCTCTACATTAAATAATTTTACATTCCACACAATTAATAATTTCTGCAGTTTAAAACATACAAAAGGAAAGAGCAGCTTCTATTCATATCTACAGGTAGCTTAACACACCTTATAGAGAGTCAAAACTTCTGTTGTCAGTTTTGTAGCATCATACCATGAACGCCGATTCACCACATGGGTGATTTCTGTTCTTAATAGTGGACGAACCAAATGTTTCTTTCCAAGTGAAGTATGCAGAAGGATTCTAGCAAAGGAAGGAACTACTTCCCTAGACAAGCTAACATTCAATAATACAACCCCTTTCACTGTAACCTGAATGAGACAAAAGCCTAACTCAATCAAATGTGAAATGCACATTAACTGCAAAAATATAATCTTAAATATTAACAATTAGCTTGATCAGCCAACTATATGGAATGTGAGTAACACGACCAATCTAAGTGACATCTGCACATATACAAAAATAAATACATACCATCACCTAGACCTTTACCATGGAATCCAGTTTTTATTTGTCCTGATCATTCTGTTGTGTAATTAGCAACATGAGGCACAATAAGCGTGTATATATGAATATGTATGCAAATATTGATATTACATTAACCCTTTGTTCCCATTAAGTGGGTTTACTACATGGATTCTAGCATGCCATTGTGATCACACGCATATCATTCAAGACTACAAAAATAATATCCTATTGCCTAATTTCTTAACCCTGTGTTGTTTGGATGGAAAATCTAAAGGAATCTTTGCTATTACAACACACATAAACTAACTTTAGCTGATTAGGCATGCTTTACAGGTAGATAGAAGATCAGCTGCACAATGCAGCTCATTCCAGTGATTATGTTATCTAAAGCAGGAAGGAATACTCACATTGAAAGAATTCATTGATGTTTGAACTCTCTGTGCAGCCATCAGAGCAAGCAACCCTCCATCATCATGACCAATAAGCACAACTGAAGAAAATCCAATCTCATAACAGAAAGACAAAAGCAGATCAACCTGGAAATACAAGGTCAATCAGATATGTAATTCCGATAAAAAACTAAACACAAGTGAATTTATCAATGCAAAGACCGTCAGTAGGATAATGTTATGAAGCTCACATTGAATAGGAAGTCCAGTGTGGTACTTGAGTCATCCATGAGACTCTCCCACCAAATGAATTAGCTTTTGGGTTGGGCTCTCTCGTGTATTTAAATCATAATTGGTGCTTTTATTGAGGTTTAAGTTATGAAAAAGCAACTTATGGACTAGATTAAGGTATAATATATCAAATACGAACAGGTTAATGAAGTTCCCAAAGTGTTGATAGAGTGAAGCCACTGTTGGCTCTTTAAATGAGATGACACTGTTGAGTACCAGACTGAGCATGGTAAGAAGCTCAATTTGGTACTTAAGTCATGATGTTCTCCCACCTAATAGGCTAGTTTCTTGGGTTGGGGCCCTACTGTGTGTTTGCCATAACATTTATAAAGTATAAACTGAAAGCTGCAGACTTAGGAAGCCAAGGGTAAGCTATCCCAGTATCTCCTTCAAAGGAACTGGTATATACAACTAGAATTAATAAAATACTGAATGATTTCTATAACAACCCACACTAAGGACTCACAGAGTAATCACCTGACTTTCAAGTTTATAAGGATTAGGCAGTTCCTTTTTCTCCCAGTCCTCCCGACTCAGTCTTGAAGTCAATCCCCAACCAGGTCTATCAAATGCAGCAACTGTGCAATTACTCTGCCAAGCTAGAGGTCCCATTACATGCCGCCAAGAGAAGACACCTCCACCAAACCCATGTATTAGAACAATTCCTACTTGGCCAATGTCCTCTAAATTTTGCTCCAAAGACAAAGACTCCAATTTATATGTTTCCTTATCTTCATGAATTTCATCCAGATGCAAAACAGGGATATCTTCCGTAAGATGGGAAGAAGTTACTGGACCACCTAAAAGAGGAGCACATAAAGATGAGACATGGAATTGATTGCTATAACTCCTGTTGAGTTGCCGATGGATTTTTGGAGATGTCAATTGTCTATTGAATTTTGACAATCCCCCAGCCATTGATGAATTGGAGCAAAATGTTGAGGACATGTTAAGTGGAGGTGAACCAGGGAGGCTGAGCTTGTAATGGAGTGTAAGACCTTGGCAGGGGATGAATAAGCTCTGAGAGTCTGCAAGTAATCTGATTGGCAGTTCTTCATCACGAGCTGCTCCAAAAGGCCTCCGTTTCATTTCACTGTCACTTTTTGGGGTTTTCCCCTCGGAGGGAACAGGAGACCGAGGGACTTTCTGATAGCCAGAGAAAACATTTTTGCATGAATGGCCCTGCTTAAGTAGACAGAAATATACAAATATTCTTTTAGCATGTGTGTTACCAAAGTAATTACAACTGACAAGTTTAAGCTCTTCATGAATTCAGAAAATTTCATTTAAGTTGGAGGAAAATATTGCCAACACCTAATGCCAAATAATTAAAAGAAAAGAAACATCGTACTAAGATTCTAAGAACAAGACTGAGATGTTATCATGAGGCAGGAAAACCATTGCAAACTTACCGCTTCAGGGTCAACTCGCTGAAACAAGAGCCTCCTCCTTGCCCTGCAGCTGGTTCTATAAGCAACCACAGTATGGCCAAGAGCAAACACAACAGACGAGAGAAACAAGACAGGCATTCCCCATGACTTCTTTAAATGGAGTCTCTGTCTTGTAGGGGAAACCGTAGCTTCTGCTTCAATCTGGGAATTTACAGTGAAAACACAAGCTTTGACTGAAAGGAGAACAATTGAGGTAAAGGAAGACAAAGTCACGGTTCCAAGGTAAGGACCATGTGAAATAGCCGGGCCATCACAAATGGAATAAACACCTGCATTCATTTAAACAAAAAAAGAAAAAAAGAAAAAAAAAAAAAGCCCAATGAGAACCAAACCTTTTTACATATTATACATAAAACTACACTAATTAACATGCAGACAGAGACGGTCCAACTACTGCTCCTCGATTCTCATACAGATTCTGTATACAGAATACAAATTGAGAAGAGAAAAATAAATCGTTATGTGACAAATTCCAGCCAAACGGTATAAGAAAGGAGACAGTTCTGCTTTAAATACAAGTAAAAAAAAAAAAAGTGTTTATCATCATCGTACCCTTTATCGCGGTTGAAACGCAATATAATAATATCTATATCAAGGAGAACGAGAAATGATTCCAGGAAGAATCTAACGTGCAGAAATACAAAAAAAAAAAAAAAAAAGTAAAGGAATAAACAAATGGTTCGTAAACAAGCTAAGCAACGTATCCTCCACCTTCAACATCAAGAAAAAGACGAGAAAAATAATGAAATGTTCCAACAAAGTAATATGAGAAGAAAAATGAATGATTCCTTCAGGCTTCAAGAGAAGGATCATCATCGCTGTGCCACATCATAATGCAAGTAAAAAGGCAAAGAAGAACGGATCATACAGATGATGATGAAGGATCTTATGACCGAAACGAGAGGAATATCCGTCAAGGAACTCTTGAAAGCGTAACGACGCAAATGCTCCTTGAAGCTGTAGCACTTGACGCACGTGAAGCTGGAAACCAAAACGCAAGGGACGAGCACGTCGACGATGGCGACGAGCACCGGCAGCGACGTCACGAGCAGCGACGCCACCAATGCCGCCACGAAGAAAAGCGTCCGAACAAACCTCCGAAGCTTCTCAAAGCACTGCCCTCCCCTCGCCATCATCGCAATTCAAAGCACAAATAGGGATCCGCCAGCCGGTAACGGTAACGGTTCCCGGTTTCGCCGGACGGTTACGTCACGTCGTTTTCTTCTTCTTTTTAAGAATAAAAAAAGTAATCGGTTAATTAATTAGTTGAGAGTGAAGAAAAAGAGATCTCCGAATCCTATATCCAACTGAAACCCTAGCTTAGTTAAATTCAACAGAGTGCTATCCATTGCGGCGGCTCATGGCCCATTCCCGGTGCCGGAAGTTCAGTGTCGCCGGAACGATTGCGTGCGAGACAAGAACAACGCCATGAAATAAACAACGCTAGGGTTTCAGTGGGAACGAACGAACACAGAGAAATAAAGAGAGAGAACAATGAAAAGCCCTCTCTCTGATTTTTCACGAGTTTGAAAATCCCCTCTCCCCTCTGCCTTTCGCCTTCTCCAACCTCTTTCTTCCTTTCTCTTCCCTCTTCCCTTTTGTTTTCCTCCTCCTCGTTTTTATTTTATTTTATTTTATTTTATTTTATTTTCTTAATTTTTCTATTAGTTATTTTTATAAATAGTAGTATTATATTATATATTATTTATTCTTTATTATGGTTAATTAACTCATGATAATCACTTGCTATGTTGGCAGACAAAAAATAAATCATCATCACCATTCGTTAATTAGAATGATCTTATTTGAGATTTTACACTATTCATTCACAGGCTATTGCAAACCTGGCTCCTTATGCTAGTGTATTACTTCCAGTTCATTTATTCTTACATCAAATCAATTTTCAATTTTTATACTATAAATGTAAATCTTTATTTTTAAATGATATAATTATATTTTTATTCAATAAAAAAAATTTAAAAAATATATTAGATAAAAATAATATTGAAATTTTTTTTTAAATAATTATTTTTGTAGACCTTTTTAAATAATTATTAGTTTAAATAATTTTTTTTACTTCCTTTGGTTGTTTAACTAATATTTAAATTATCCAATTAATATTAAATATAATATAACAATTACAAGTTAGTATTAAAATGGCATTTTAAGTATTTTTAATTAATAATTCTTTTTTATTAGCCAATGCTTAAATTGTTTAATCAACATTAAATATAATAAAATAATTATAAATTATTATTAAATTGATATTATATTACTAAAGCAACTTTTTAAGATTTTCTAAAATCAAAGTTTTGAATCCTTTTATTTTTATATTTTTAGTTGTCAATTTAAAATTTTCATGAATACTTTAAATTTATATTTCACATATATTTATAATCTCACGCAAGCTTAAAAAAACTCATGCACGACACGAGATTTTTACAAATACAACTTTCTTATAAAATTTAAATAAATTTAATTAATCATTTGATTCTTATATTTTTTTTTTAATTATCTACTTAAAAAATTTATGCTTTAATTTTGATGAGAATATTTCTTTTATGTTTTTAATCTATATTATTAGCTTTCTAGTAATGAAAAATCACACTAAAGCATAAAAAAATATTAATATAAAAATAAAAGTAGAGTTTTAAGTAAAAAAAAATAAAACAAAAAGTTAATTAAAAATCATTCTATTGTGGATGAAAGTTAAATTATTTTATTCATATAATATAACAACCAAATAATCAATTAAACCTTACAAATATATGAGTAGATTGTTATATTAAAAAATCATTCTATCGTGGCTGAAAGTTACATTAATTTATTCATATATTGCGGTTCATTTATCACGATCATTCGTTGGTTAAAAGGAGGCGATACTCAAACTAAATTATCATCAAAGTCCATTGAAAAAATTGTGTAATTAAAATTAATTTTTCTTTAAAATAAAATAAAAGCTTGGTCCCTCATATTCTTATAAACTTTGACCCAATTTGATAATTTAACATAAACCAACGTTACCAAGACCATTACTCACTTGCATGTGGCAAAAACAAATAAATAAATGCAAAATTGTAGTTAATGCAAAAGTGTACGAAGAAAGGTTGGAGAAGTCAATTTTGTAAAGTTTTTTAATAATGCAAAAGTGCAAACGGCACAACGTTCTTGAGCCCTGAAACGGTCTCAGTTGATTTTTTAATTTGAATATAACAAAGGTTTAGAAATTTTTAAATCAGTCACTGTTGTCATGTTACGGGACGCAGTAATAATTTAAGTTTTCTGAGCTCAGAGCAGTGTAAATATTTATTTTTAGATTACGAGGGTTGCAAAAGCTGCTTTTTCATTGCATTCCGTTGGTAGGTAGGTGAGGTATGTTTGTTGAATTTGTCTAAGTTCACTATTCATAAATAAATAAAAATATATGATTATTTAATTAATTTTTATACTAATTATCTTTAAAATATATATATATAAAAAATTATATTTCCAGTTTTTTTTTAATTTGAATTGCACATAATTTCATTTCCTAGGATATTTTAACTAAATAAATCTTTCTATTTTTAACAATAAATAAGTTTGGCTTTATGAATATTTTTCTCCTATTTAACCTTTAAAACATTAAGTTAAGTTTTATCGTAAAAGAATATTAGCAAAAAATAACCTAATTAATTTTGAATGTAAGTAGAAGTTATCTGAAGTTTTTATTTAATATCAAAATAATCTATCTTCTATGAGTTTGACTCATTTGATTATAAATTTATAATACATATTTGTTATGCCTACAGATAAAAATAAAAATGATATCTTTAGATATAATTACATGGTATTTAAGTAATATGTAATAGTTTAAACTAAAAATGAAACTCTAAATACCAATCCACTTGTAGTATAAAATATATTTGTTGGTGTTTCATTCAAATAAATAGTGACCTAACGGTTGGGTCTGATATGGAACCAAAAATCAAATAAGAAGGCGAAGCGGACCCCACGAAGCATGAGTCACCGTTACCACCACCAATCAGTCACAGGCTGTTCCGTTACTCGGTAATTGCCACCTGTGAATCATTTTGCACTCTCTCTCATCTTAAACAAATAGATCCTGTTTTGTTCATGCTATTTTACCCATCCATAAAACAACAATAATAAAGGAATTTTATTATTTTTGGTGTGGCCTTAACTGTGAGGCCATGGTTTCAAAAATTAAACTTGAATTTGTCCGTTGCTTTCTACTTCAACGGCCTTTTTGCAATAAATATAATATTCGAATTTTATTTCAAGAATAAATAATATCTTTTTTATTGTTATCTAATTATATAAACTGGACGAAGGATAACATGAAACACTTGTATAAATAGTGTATTATGAACCACTTTCATACACCGCAAGATTCATCATACATACATGGTAATATAATGTATCTATGCTATCAATTTTCTTCTTCTCTCTCCTCCATTCATATCACCCTTCTTCCTCCATTCCTTCATTCTCCTACCATTATTGTTTTCATCATAGCAACACATACAAATTTATGAACATAAGCAAACAATAAAAGCGCGTTTTAATTGCAAATAATGTTAAGCAATAATTGGAATGTAGAATTTTGTGGCAGTAGGATGTAGAATCAAAAGCCAAAATGAAGACAAAATTAAAAGAAATGATGAAAAATAAATCAGAGAAAAGGAAGATTGATGTGAACAACGCCGCTGCATTTCTTAGGCTTCCGACATGTTATGCTTATATGATTTTATTTTTATGTTAATCTTCAATCATTTAACAAAAATTAATCGTCAAGTAAAACTGAAAATGAAAAGAAAAAAATATAATAAAATAAAACGATTGTTATAACCCAAAAACATCCTAACGTGGTGATCATTGTCGAAAATTTTCAAGTCTGTCATGTTGAAAGTTTCCCAAGAACGAGGAAATTAGAGAAGAAGGAGAAATATTTTGATATAAATATGATATGATAAGAATTGATATTCTAAATTAATCTAAAGAATATTAATTATGGTGCATGATTAATCACTCATGATAGTGGTTAATCCTAATTTTCATCTACAAATTATCATGTAATAGTATATATATATATATAAAATAAATTATCATGTATGTTAACCTTCTTAACTTTAGAATAATTATTTCTGTTTTAAGAATAAATAATAAAAGTTTTTTATTGTTATCTAACTATATAAACTGACATGTACTAGTACTCGTATAAAAAAAATAAATCGTCATATATGTACTGAGTAAGGTTGGATTAATTTAGTTTGAAATTTATTAAATTAGTGTCTAATTGACTATAATTGGGTAAGGATAACTGTTAAACATATTTTCCTCCATTATTAAACCTACTTCCCATTTACATAATTTTTTTATTAAATTTACTTAAATAAATCCACCCCCTTACCTCCATCCCTTGTAAATGTTCTTAACAATTTTTCTTTCGGCACGAGCCTTGCTAGCTTGGCCTCCGTCGTTATGCTATCTTGGAGACCTTGAATTAGAAACTTGACATTTTTGTCGTTGAACTTTTGAATCTTTAGAAGGGAAGGGAGGGGTCTAATGTGTTTCTTCTTGTAATTGGGTTTAAAATAAAGTGATTTGTTATTAATGAGCACAAGCTCTAACACTCATTTTGGAATGAACATATTATTACTCAAGTGGAGGAAGAAAAAGAAAAGTAGAAGCAAAAGGAACATAGTAATAACCATTATACAAAATAATATATCTTGAGGAAATCATGCTCTTATCTACTATTATTAAACAACAAGTTTCAAGAAAAATAAACTGGTAGAAAATTTAACAAATAACAAGGATAAAACAAAATGTGTGTCTAGAAGGGAAAAACATGTTGAAGATTGTGCCTAGGGCTTGTTGGGGGATTACAAGAGTTAAAAGACTCTAGAATTGTCCAAAAAAATTATAGTTACTCTTTATGAAATATTTGAATTCACAATCTCTTCTTTAGAGCCTCTAAAGATTTGACAACTATTTTCTAGTAGAAATGTTAAGAGTTTTACAAGCCTAAGAGCAAAGAAGACTTATGAGCACAAGAAAACACAATTAAAGGAGTTTTGCAAGTCAAGTTGTAGATCGATAAAAGAACCAAAAGAAAAGAAATGGAGGGCAGATTTGGAAGAAAGTGAAGAAAGTTCAAAGATAGATCAAGATATTCACCATGTCAGCATTGTGGAAAGAAAGATCATCCTCCATTTAGATGTTGGAGAAGACTCGATGCTAAGTGTAGTAAGTGTAATCAAATGAGGTATGAAACTATTATTTGTAAAAACAAGAATCAACCACATGGCGAAGAGGCAAAAAGTCCTAATCAAGAGAAGGATGATTACTTGTTTTCTACCATATATTTTTATAGCGATGAATTAAGTCAAAATTGACTTGTTGACAGTGGTTGTACTAACCACATGACAAACAATAAAGATCTATTCAAGGAATTAAGCATTGCATGCACATCGAAGGTTCAAGTTGGAAATGACAAGTACATTGTTGTGAAAGGAAAAGGAACAATAACAATTTTAACCTACTTAGGTACAAAGTTCATTTTTGATGTGTTGTATATTATTGATTGATAAGAATTTGTTGAGTGTTGGAAAATTAGTTGAAAAAGGTTATAAAGTGTTGTTTGAAAACAAAAGCTACACAATTAAAGATACATATGAAGAAAACATTTTCTAAGTAAAAATGATAGGAAAAAACTCTTTTATATCCTTTTGAGGAGGAGCAAATTGTCTTTTCAATAAAAGAAGATATGACTAAAATGTGACAAAAGAAAGAAGAAGTTGAAGAAAAAGAAAAACAAATTAATTCTGAAATAACAGTCCTTAAGTATTCTAATGGTGTTACTAAAGCAAAATCTACAATTATTGTGTAGGAGCACACAAACAAGTAGATATGATTGAGAAAAAATGAAATAAAAAAAAAAGTTGAGAAAATTGAGCTTAATGAGAAGTGTGTAAAAACTTTAAATTTAGAGTTGAAGGTTATTGAATCAAAGATAAGAAGTTATAGTGTAGAAATGTTGAAAATGCTAAGGCTCAATTATATGAGAGAAAAGCAAAAATATTTTAGCAAGAAAATACTAATTTATAATAGAAGATTAAATTGTTAATGTCTTTACCATATCATTATAAATCAGCATGCTGAATTTTTTGAGAAAAAAACTAAGAACTTATAGCCTCCAAGATAAAGAAAAATGTTGAATATATATATTAAATATTGCAAAATAGTTTTAATTTAAAATTAAATAAATCAATTAATAAGATAAGAATAATTAATTGAATTACTAATGAATTAATTAATTTTAAATTTTATTATTTAGTTTTTAGTAACAACTATTAAAATCATAAGATATGATTTTTTTAATTATTTTTTTATATATTTAAATACAAGTT
>JAMLFT010005611.1:0-17254 GCA_026544285.1 Pachyrhizus erosus
AAAATATTTATTTAGTATATATTTTAGTTATATAAAATAAATATTTAGTTTTAGAAATACACAAACTAAAATACTAGTATATGTAAAAAAAATAACAAAAATTAATGAATTAAACTTTTAAAATAGTAAATAATATTGAAAAGATGACAATTTGTTAAAAAATAAGTTTTCCATTAATTAAAATTTCATTATGTGAGGAAGAATCAAATATTAATTCTAATTATATATAACACCTTGTGTATACTAATTAATATAAATAAAAATACATACAGTAAAATTTAATCACTAACCACTTACGTCTTTAATTTTCATGCATAAGCATAAAAATATAAAAATAAGAATAATTAAATTGATATTATTTAAAAACTATTTAACCATTTACACGAAATAAATTATTTAAAAAAATTAAATTGTTAAGCTAAAACTAATTAAAAAATAAATATAAAATTACGTAGGAGTGATATATATATATTGTATTAATTATACGTGGTATACTAAATGAGTATATATTAATTAAATAAGTGGCAATGCATGGTATCTGACAAAGTCCAGCTTCCTCTGCTATTAATTACGTGCCACGAGCAAAAGTTTCGTAAAAAGAGTAAATAAAGCAATAAAAAATAACCATTGGGCCTATCTGCCCCAACAAGTACGCTATGAAGATTCTGCATACACCCTTCAGGGTAACATAACATGACACGAACCAATCTTCGTCCTCACACTTCACTACTCTACTCTCTTTCTTACTCAAACCAACCAAATCCACCTTCACAATGAAGCCCAACGAAATCTCAATGCTCGCCAAGACAGACTCAGAGGTTAGCAGCCTCACGCAATCCTCCCCGGCCCGCTCTCCCCGCCGGGCAGTCTACTACGTCCAAAGCCCGTCGAGGGACTCCTCGAACGACGGCGAGAAGACAACCAACTCCTTCCACTCCAGCCCGTTGCAAAGCCCATTGGGCTCCCCGCCCCACTCCCACTCAAACTCCTCCCTGGGACGCCACTCCCGCGAGTCCGCCTCAACGCGCTTCTCAGGCTCACGCAAGAGCAGCTCCTCCAACCGCAAGGGCCCCTGGAGGCCATGGAAGGACCAGTTCCACGTAATCGAAGAAGAGGGCCTCCTCGACCCTAACGACAATGCACAACATGGCTTCCCACGTCGCTGTTATTTCCTCGCCTTTGTCGTCGGCTTCATCCTACTTTTCTCTGCTTTCTCCCTCATTCTCTGGGCCGCCAGTCGCCCCCAGAAACCTGCCATTTCACTCAAGGTTAGGTTCTAAACAAAAATATCATTTTCAATTATTTTACTATTATATTTCTCCTTCTCCTTAATCAATTAACTACTGTTGTCATCTTTGGCAGAGTATAACCTTTGATCAATTCGTGATTCAAGCCGGTGCGGATATGTCAGGAGTTGCTACAAGTTTGGTGTCCATGAATTCATCTGTGAAATTGACGTTTCGTAACACCGCTACATTTTTCGGGGTCCATGTGACCTCAACCCCCGTAGATCTCAATTATTATCAACTTACTCTAGCCACTGGAACTGTAAGTTAATTACAACATATGCTCATAAATTCATATAATCTATCAATTTAATCAGTCATTATATTTTTGTATTATTATTATTATAATAATGTGAGGTTTCATTTGCAGATGCCAAAGTTTTATCAATCTAGGAAGAGCCAGAGATCTGTTAGAGTGATGGTTAAAGGGAGTCATATTCCACTGTACGGAGGGGGAGCTAACCTGAACAGTGTGAACGGTAAGCCAATTGAACCGGTGCCATTGATGTTGAGCGTGTTGGTGCGATCGAGGGCTTATGTTTTGGGCAAATTGGTGAAGCCCAAGTTCTACAAGAAGATTGAGTGCTCCGTGGTTTTGGATCCGAAAAAGATGGGCGTGGCCATTTCCCTCGTCAAGAAGTGCACTTACCAGTAAAGTCAGCGCCATGATTAATTAATAAAATCAGTAAGTTCAATTTTAAGGTATGGTTGCGTTACGAAATTTCAATGAAATAGCCGAAAGTCTAGTTTGGATCTAGTCGGCGGTTCAATTTCAACATCCATTGCCATATATTTTCCACGCTAAAGATTTTTTTTTTTTTTCTTTTTTTTTTTTTGGCTTACTCTCTCAGTTTCTCTTTCCCTTTTCTCCCTACGTAGTTGCGGTAGTTGGAACAAGCAACAGTATTCAATTCATCAATTGTATCCCCAACCCCAAAAAAGAGAGCACATTGTTGGGTCAAATAATCGATACAATATGCTTTACCTTCTATTTCATGTTATTTATGGTTTAAAGAATGTTGTATGTATCATTCTGACGTTACTTAGTTCACGTGTAAATTTTAAGTAAGCGGGAAAAAAACCAGTAATAGTTGAAGATTCTGAGGTTGTCTTTGATTTGTCTTAAAACTAAAAGACAAAAGTTTAGATAGTATAAAAATTATTCTATTTTATAAGTCATTGCAGATTAGTATAAAAGGTGCTCAAAGTAATATTTTTAATATTAGGCCGGTTATTGAATTATGGAAAATATTATATCACGCTTTATTATTCTAAGGGTTAAATATGATTTTTTTTTTAAATTTGAATTTTTTTGTTTTTAGTATTTTAAATTTATATTTATATTTTAAATCTCTTAATTTTCATGATTGTTCATTTTAGTTCACCAGAAAAATTCTCAAATTAATTTTCAAGGGGCTAAGTTGTTTATATTCTTTTTAGAGAAGAACTAAAAATATATATTTTAAAATTTAAAAACTAAACAAATAAATTTAAATTTAAAAAATTAAAAATAAAAGTGATTCAAATTTGAGATATCAAAAATATATTTAAATCTCGATTAACTAAAATTTAATGATACCAATAATAATTGAATACATATTTTTAATATTACATGACAGATTAAATAATTTTTTAATTTATATAAAATAAAAAAAATTATTTTAATCTTTTAAACATATTTTTGTGTTAATCTATTCTATCAAATAATAACATTAAATAATGACATAATAATAATGTTAATAATTCATTAACTTGTTCCGTTATAAAAAATTTGATAGAATATCACATATAATTTTTTTAAACTGTATTTTTTATTTTTTTATTTATTTAAAATAATTGATGACATTAAATCATTTAATAAAAAAATTTAAAAATAAAAAATACATATTATTATCTATATCAAATTCTTTTATAATATGACAAGTTAATAAGACGATAATATTATAATTATGTCATCAATATTATTATTTGATAATAAAAATTAAAATTAAAATTTTAAATTTAAAAAAATTAAAAATATCTTATTTTATAAGAATTATAAAATTATTTAAACATATAAAATATATGAAGTAATAAATTGATTATAAATAAAATAATATAGAGTTTTCAATTATCATAGATGTGGCGGTGTTACGAAACTGCCATTGACATAGGTGTATATGTAGCATATAAAAGATATTTATCATGATATGCAACTAAATCTCTTGCTACTTGGTGCCCAATCTCTAAATCACACAATTGCCATCGATACAGGTGTATGTGTAGTACATAAAAGACACTTAACATTATCTGCAACTATCTCTTGAACAAACATAATAAGAAGACAATTTTAAGCCACTGAACACATCACCTTTCACCTTATAAATATTTTGTCTAAATTGTACCTTTTTTTTTTTTAATTTCTGATCCATAATTTTGTCCCCTAAATTTTAAAGTTTCGCAATTTTAATTGTTTTTTATCAAAGAACCATTAGTTAACCATGATGATGCTAAAATTAGTTTATGATTTAGAGAATATTAAAGCAATAGAGATGGGAGTAGAACCTAAATCACTCCTTTTCACCTTCACTACTAAAACCACTAATTCATTAAGTTAATTCAGGTCATAATGTAAACACTATATTATATATACATTAATGGAAAATTTAATTGTACGTTAGAATACATTTTTAACATTACATCAAGTTATAAATAACAAATTTATACAATAACTATAAAAATAAAAATATATTGTCTTTCATACCATTAAACTTGACCACTTTTATCTTTCATCTCTTTTTTTATCTCATTTTCTTCTCATATTTTTCTACTACATCACAAATATTATATTATTCATGTTAATATTATAAAACATATATATTTTTAATATTTTTTAAATCAAAATAATGGATATTTAAAATTAAATAAAAAATAAATTTACACAATAGTGAGAGAACAAAAATTTAATTATAACTCATACAATAATGTAACAAATATTAAAAAAAAAATATTTATAATAAAAATATTTAATAAATAAATTTATCATTATTTAAGCTTAATGACAAGTTTTGCTTTCCAACTTTCGCGTTTTCATAAATTTTATCACCAAACTATGAAATTTATACATTTTGTTACTCAACTTTTAAAATTTAAAATATTTTGTCATCTAATTTTTAAATCTCTTATATTATAATTAAACATTTTTGTTTGGTATATAAATTTATTTTAATAATTTTTAACTTATTTTTACAAATTACTTCAAGTAATTTATTTTAAGTAACTTGTAAAAATAAATTAGTTTATAAACTACTACTTTTTCTCTTTTTTTTATTTATATTTAATTACATGTTTTATCACCAAATTTCTATCATTTAGTAAATTTTGTCATCCAAGTCTTTTCATGAATTTTATTATCAAAATTTTTAATTTTTATATATTTTAACGATACTAATTTATCACTAATTTTAAAAAAAAAAAAATTATATCATTTTGTTACCAATTTTAATTATATGTGATGATAAAATTTACAAAAATAAAAAAATATAATGATAAAATATGAAAACAAATTAAATGATAAAATTTATAAAAATTGAAAACTTGAATAATAAAATTTATAAAAAGATGATAATTGAATAGTAAAATTTACAATTAAACATTCTTTTTATCCTTGTTATTTCAGTTTTTTATTTTTATTTTTTAGAATCAAATAATTAATTATTATTTTATATTTATCAATTAACTTATCAGTTAATCTTATCAAATATTTTTAATTTAATTACCTAGTCTGTAAATTTTTAATTTTTCAATTAACTTATAAATGTCAACTATCTGTCATTTTCAGTTAGTGCATACATTATAAGTTATAAAATAATATTAAATTTATAAAAAGTACAAATATATTTATCATCAAAAACTGGATATGATTAAAATTTCATGAAATGCATACCTGTGCTACAGTTGGTACAATGATACGTATTCACTAAGAACTGGAATATAGTACGTAGATTTTTTGTGGGTCACATGGTTATGTGGCCTATCTTTCACATGGACTGGTTCAACATTGCTCCAAATTAGATCAATCTGAACAGTTTATTTGCGTGTTGCTTTATTATGGCTACCAATACCATGTCTCTTCCAGCTAAAAATGGATCTTTTCCCATTAACTCTACCGAGGGTTTATTCATCTACATAAGTGCACATTATTGCTTTTAACGCTCCTAGAATCTTGACTTTCTTTGGTTTTTTTTCGTATCTGAATCTCGACTTTCTCTTCTTTTTTTCGATTTTGAATCTTGAGTTTCTTTGTCCATGTTTGGATTGAAATTTATACATTCTAAATTATGGTTTGGAAAGTGTAAACTCAATTTAGTTATATAAATAACATTTAGGACCGACCAAGTGCTGAAACATTTAAACGGTTTGTGCAAGGTCACAGGTTCAAAACTTATTGTCCTTATTACAGGCAAAACAAAGAAAAAAAAAAAAACATAGCGGGTAAAATTAAGATTGAATCATATATAAGGATCATTTTGGATCCCAAATTATAATATTTTTTCATGTTATAAATATAAAATATTTACTAATTTTATTGATAATTAATCTATATGGGGAAAGTTTTTTTTAAATGAGAATTTTCTTTTTAATAACTTTTTTTATATAATTACAAGGTTTAAACTAGATACCTTATTTAAGAATTTTTAACCCAATTCGATCCACACCAATATAATGGGGATATCCAAGTTATAATATAAATAAATAAATAAAAAACAAGAGTTTCGTTTCAGTTTAGGCAAACCATGATTTATAAATTATAATTCAAACACAGTGACGTTTTTAACATCTTACTCTGCGTTTTAATTTCACTTTCGACCCAATGACATTAAGCTAGCCCTTTTGTTTAGACTAGCTTTCGTTTCTGCCCGATTATTACCTCAATAATTATAAAGCAAATGAATGAATACAACGTTGGTAACATTAAATAAACTTATATACTAGTATATTATTTACACTTACAAATAGCATGCGTATATTTTATCAATAGTAATGCTATATAAATTAGATCAATCATTAAATCGAGAAAGGTATTAATTTCCTGTTTATTAGTTTGAATGAATATATATTTAAACCAATAATATATTAATTAGTAACAGACTAATACGAAATCACAATAAATAATGTCATGTAAAATTTTAAATTAGGATCAAATAAATATATACATTTTTTGCAAGATAAAATAATAACAAAAATATTAAATAAGAATATTTCATACATGTGTCATTGTAGTTCGACATTGAATTTTGTTCGTTGAAAAAAATATTTTTTTTACCAAACTTGAAAAAAAAATTAAACATAATTGATTGTCTATCAATTCCTTGGTCTACTACTTGAAGTGATTTTGATGTCAGTCAGTTTGATTTTATCAATATCAATCAATAACTTGAGATAATAAATAAATAAAATTTAAGTTTTAAAATAAACATTAAATTTATAAAAAAAAATCATTACAAATATATTTTTCATAAAAGACTGACCATGATTAAAATTACAGAGAGAAAATACATGTGCTATACTTGGTTCAGTGTTACAAATAAAGGAACAAGAAGAAATACTGATTACATCGTACACAGACTTATGTGGCCCATCTTTCACATGGACCTTGTCAACAGTGCTCGGAATTGGATCAATCTTAACTGATTATTTTATTATCGCTTTGTGGGCTACAATGTTTCTTCCCGCTCAAAATTTAGTTCTCTTGCCACCAACTCCACCACTGGCTTATTCACTTGCGCAACTGCATCTTGAATCTTGAGTTTCTTTGTGCATGTGTGAATTGTAAGTTGTGGATTCTAAACTGTAGTTTAGAGAATGTAAATGAGTTTAATTTTTATACATTCTAAGAATAGAAAAATTTACTTTGTTAATTAATAAAAATTATAATTAATATGACTTTTATTATATTATAAAAATTAACAAATTTACCATACATAATTATGTGATTAAATCATAAACTAAACACCTCCAATACATATGCTATTTATTCAAATTAAATTGAGTTTGGTCTACAAATAATATATTTTGCAAAATCACGGTTGAATTATATTAGATCTTAATTTTTGGTTCCCAAACTATGAGCTGAGTAGAAGAAGTGGAAAAAAAAATGTACTTTTCCATTAAGTTAAACCTAAATTTTTACAAAATGTAATCCAGACACACAACTGCTTCATAAAACAGGAGCCACAGACCCAGCGCTTTAATTTCAATTTTGATCTAATAAAATCTCAAACGTGCAAAGCATTTTAAATATTAGCGACACGAGCCTATCCCTTCGGAGATTAAGTCCCAGTCTTAATTAACTAACCCAAGTTGTCCTTGGCAAGACAAATTTAGGCAATATAATATATCATTATAATACTGCTTAAGTATCTAATGCTGTATAGAAAAGCGCATTTTAGTGCCTAAAACAATCGTGGCCATTGTTTATGATACTCGAATACTTTCCTAATTCCTATTGGCCTATTATTTTAATAGACAGGGTTTTCCTTCTAGACTTATACTTTCTGCCATTCTTGAAAGATTTTTCTAAATGTCCAAAATGAAGAATTTATCACCAAATATCTGACATTAGGCTAAGTGTTATAATGTTTCCCTTTTCTTTTCTCGTTTTGTACAAAATCATACATACGAATATGGGACTTCGTTATTTGACCTTTTACTTTTCGGTCTAGTTGTTAAGATCTGATACACCTGCCCTCTGCCACAAGAAGAAAATCTAGAATACTTTGATCTCACTCCTACGTCGCCAAAATTCTATAACGCTTTGTGTGAATTTGGTAATGGTCGATTCCTTTCTTTCTATCTTACCTAATCCTATACCATGTGATTCTATTCACAAGATTAAGAAGACATTTAGATGGTATTCAACAACGTGTTGATCGGATTTTTTACCAACACAACTTAAAATGTTAAATTCTTACCTCAATTTTCTTTTCTATTTCTGTTCATCACCATAATTTTTAGCACTATTGATTCCGCGTTGTTTCAAAATGCTGAAAGAGCTGTCTTCACGCTGGCACGCGACACCGTGAAGGCCCAGGTGCTCTCATTACCTTTTCATTTCACACTGCGAATTTAAACCGACGAAGTCAAATGAATCCATAACTAAAAAAAACAGTGTCTACCAACACCAAATCATTTAAATACTTTATCCATTAACATCAAATATGTCAAAAGCCCTAAAGCCAAAAATATGAACTTGGGTTGTTTGACGCCGACCAAACCGACACAAAAGTTTTAAACCTCATTTACCCCATAACATGTAATCATGCCGTCAATAATCATGTCAACGCTTTTGCAGCCACGGGTTTGCGCCTCGCACCAATTGATACATCACGCTCGTAAAAGTAAAATACCCTCATAAGATGAAATTTCCCAAATAAAAATTAAAATAAAATAAAATTAAGAAATTAAACAGAAATAAAGGAGTAAAGGCAAAACCATGGTATTTTTTTAATTTTTTATACTATAAAATCAGCCTCTGTACAACGCGCCACAGCCGGCGCAAGTTAAAACTCTTCCATCAAGTCAGTTCACAAATTACGAATGTACGTATGTATATCCTACTCAATTTACAAAAATTAAAATCAACGAATTTGAATAAAATCAAAATCGAGCGATTGCAATGAACAATCTTCTAGCTCCTCTGAAAACCCCAATTTCACCTAACACTACTCCATCCATCTGATTCCGACCAACTCGACGGCCGATTAACGGTCAAAAGCTGACGGAGGCGGTCCTCCGGCGAACAGAACCCATCCAAACATGACTCATCAAAATTCCAGTTTTCTTGAAATTCCGGTGAACTGGGAAGTGAAGCAGACACACTAGAAACCCAATCGGGGAAATCAAAGTGACTTCTGGGTGACTCTTGAACTCGCTTAAATGAAACAGTATCATCAGAAACAAAAGGGTGCTTCAAAAGCATCTCTGCGCTCCACCTCCTTTTAGGATCCTTAACAAAACACTTGTCAATAAAATCCTTTCCCTCTTGCGATAAATTCTCGGGTATCTCGGGAACCTCTTCTCCCACCCCAATTCGAAGCAACAGCGACCACATACTCGACCCCTTCTCCACCTGCCACGCCGGTTTCCCGGTCGCCATCTCCACAACGGCACACCCCAGAGCCCATATATCCGCCGGCGAGTCGCACTCGCCGTCGATCACTTGCTCCGGCGACATAAACATCGGAGTCCCCCTGCATTCACTTTTTTTCTGTTTCTCCCCTGCCTCCTTCGCGAGACCGAAATCCGCAATCTTGATTTCCCCATCCCCAAATACGAGGATGTTTTGCAGCTTTATGTCGCAGTGGACAAACCCATTTTGATGCACGTGATTTAAACCTTCCACGATGGACCTCGTGTAACGCCGAACCTCAGGCTCGGGAATCCGGCCACCTTGATTTTTTAACTCGTCTGCGAGACTCCCGCCGGCGGCGTATTCAAGAAACAAATTGTAGTGCTCAACACCATTCTCGAAACTGCAGTCATCTCCGAAGCAGCGAATTATCCTTGGACAAGAACCTAGGCGATCGAGCACGTGTTTCTCGTTTCTGAGCCAGCACGAGGTGAGTGCTTCCGAGGACTTAACGGCGGCGAGAGACGGAAACTGAGCGGGATTGCTTGTGGGAATCGCTAAACTAACGGTGGCAAAGCTTCCTCTTCCAACGGCGTCTCCTCGAACCCAATCCATGTTTACTATTAATCTCTGTTGTCTCTGTGTTCGTGGTTTTGCTTTGTGTGAAAGAAAGAAAATAGTAATTAGAATTGCAATAACAAACAAGTGTGAACTGTGGCCTAAAAGAATGAGCAACGGGTTCCTTTATATATGGGGAAATATGGTTGATATTCAATGACCTAAGCCTTAAGCTGTCCAGGGAAATTAAGATATTTAAGAGAGAAAAAAGGGAACTAAAATACTAAATATTCGTGGATGATTGAAGCACGTGATAGGTGAGGATATTTTCTCATCAAGGAGTGTTTTCCTAATTTGGCTGAACTAGCGTACCACACTTCAGAACGTGGTTGATGAGATGAACGTTTCCGAAAGATCTTTATGACAGATATCACGCTGCTCCGAAAGTGACGTGTAAATATGGCCGTGTAAATTGTAATATTATGTGTACACTAAATTAACAATTTATTAGGGATTCGTTTGGTATATAGGTACGTGGGATTTGAGTAATTATGTCGTTTTACGCATCTTTCGCGGTCATATCACAGTATCTAAACGTGTATAATAGTTTTTTGGTCCAAATTAAACTTTTACACGCATTATTTCCTAAATAATAGGTATTATATTCTGAGGTGTGTTTTGCATTAATCATCATTTTGTTTTGGGCAGAAAATTATGGGCACGATCTTCACAATATTCACTTCTTCAGAGTTCCCAATTGACGTCACTCTATCTTATCCTTTTTATTACAAATTGCAAGGTTGTTGTTGCTCAAACTTAACAAATTGCTATCTATTTAAATATTCCTACTATTTTATTGGAATATGCTTGACTGAAAGGTTTTCGTTCTCTTTTTTAATTTTACTCCCTTTCGGTGGTGGGTAGGAAATTACATACACTGAATTAATCCTTAAGCAGGTGACATCAATCTCGCCTCTAAAATCAATATTTCATGTGAAGTATTTTAATTATCTGTTATCAAGGGTAAATTATTTGTGTGTAAATTACTTAATCTCTATTGAAGTTTGGGAAATTATAAAAATTTATGCGTGACTAAGCAATTTTCTTAATGGATTTCACAAGGTAATTATGCATAATTTTTTATTTTTAAATACAATCACTTTTTTTGCCATAAATTTATGTGCAAATCCGCATATACAAGTGAAATTAATTAAGAAAGCATCAGCACAATATTCAACATTAAATTGAGCATTTTATTAAGTTTTAAAAATTTTAACAAAATTAATAATATTTTATATATTAAATTACTATATTTATTCTATTTTATATGAGATTTAAGATTTTTCATAAGTATTAAGAAATTGATATTGTGAATTTCATAAAAAAAATAATTTCTTCCATCTCAAAATTATTAAGGTTTAAAATTTTTTTAAAATATTTCACAATGATTGATTTTCTCATTTTTTTAATAAGATATTAAAATATTTTTTTAATTTTGTTATTTAATAATATCATTTTAAAATGGATGGAGTGTGTAACTTTCTAATAATCATTTATCTCTCTAATCAATTATATTTTTTTATTTATTATTTAATAACAACTATTTTATTTCATAAAAGAACTTAATCTTTTATTAGTTTTTAAAATGATAAATGCTATTTTAGAATAAATTTTTACTTTAAAATTTTATATAAAGTAAAACAAATGAAGTAATTTGTTCTTATTTTTTTTTTACTCATTTAACATACTCCAACATTTTTTTTTTCAAATTAATTTTAAGCAAATCGATATTCAATATATAAATAAGATATTAAAAAAACAAATGGTAAATGTTACTAAGCCACAAATGCATCCAAATAAACTAAAATACAACACAATATGTGATTGTTCTGCTGTAAATTATTGAATTTATTCGGAAAAGCCAAATACTAATTAAAGATTTGATTTGTGCAACACCATCGTAGGAATGTCTTACATCTGCAACTCATTCAGTCTATTTATTTGAAAATCTATCAAAACATACAAAACATTAATTGAAAAGGTAATTGGTTTCCTGTCTATATCCCATTTATTTGAAATCAAATCAAATAATGAATAATGATTCTTTATTGATAGACAAATCAGGAAGGCGTATATACTTATTGGTTTTAAAATTAAATCAATCTAAATGGGTTGCTTAATTGGAAAGGTGATAAAAATGTGCTGTAAATTTATTTAAAAAATAAAAGGGCACTTTTCCAATCTAAATAATAGGTTCATGTTTCCCATTGGTAAATAAAATTACACGTTGGATTTGTGCAATTAGCAGCCGACCCTCGCAAAACATGCATCTTTAGATTTTGCGGTGCTGGCAGCTGATATATTTAATCGTGTATTCAACGATTAAGCAAATTAAAGTACCAAAGTTAAATCGTGCATTCTTCTACTAGGATTAAATATAATTTCATATGTTACTTATTAAACCTTTATTAATCATGTGTGTGTTTGGATTATATAGTTTTATCTATCTGAATTTATCACTCACATTTGTTTTTTTTTATATATATTGAAATGTGTAAATTAAATTTATGTTCTTTATCATTATAACCGATTTACAAATATCCCTTTGATTTTAAACTACTTTACCTATTTGAGGTTCTTGCTTAATTGATTGTTGATTCTTTAAATTTTATAGGTATGTTGTTTCTTTAAATTTTATAGGTATGTGTATTAATTTGATTTGATATCTATATTTCAAGATAAATACTATCTAAATTTCAGTAAAATCTTGATTGATATGTAAGATTTATAACATGGCAGCCAATACTCACAAAACATGCATCTTTATATTTTGCGGGGCTGGACAGGTGATTTTTTTTTTTTAGCTGAATTGGACAGGAGTTTTTTTTTTTTTTTCCTGAATTGGAAAGGTGATAAGTTCAAACGTGTATTAAAGGATTAAGCAATTTAAAGTACTAAAGTTAAAGTATGCATTCTTCAACTAAGATTAAATATAATTTCATATGTTACATAGTAAATCTTTAATAATTAGGCGTATGTTTGGATTATAGTTTAATATAATTGAATACAGATGAACTCAATTCATTGCTTACAATAATTTTTCATTTATGCATTAAAAAGTGCAAAACTTCTGTTCAACGCCATTTAAACCGATTTACAAGCACACCTTAGATTTTAAAGTATTTGGCCTATTTGAGAGTTGATCTAGCTTGATTGATTGTCGATTCTTTAAATTTTATAGGTGTTTGTATTAATTTGATATCTATATTTCAAGATAAATTCTATCAAAATTTTAGTAAAAAAATTGATTGAGATATAAGCTTTAAAAATTAATATAGTTATTTGCTTTGTGGTTTGACATTCATCTTAATTTAGATTTGTCAAGTAATATCTATTAACTTGTGTATCAATCATTATTTATATTTGATTATCATATTTCTCCCTATAAGAAAGTTTGTTAAAATTAAAGGTCAAAAGTTTATTTGTTAAGGGAAGGTAATGATGCTTATTAAAAAATTGTCAAATTTATTTGAGCATATCTTTATGCTTTTGAATTTGTTTTCATTCTTGTTAAGAAGTTCTTATATTTCTTTAGGTTGTTTTATTCAATGAATTTGGTCGGTCAAATCAATAAGATTGGCTTGAAATAACGAGGATGTGCTCTTAAATAGTGTTTGCAACTCTTGTGATAAAGATGTCACACTTAAGCCTATAATGTGAGAGCATGTCTCTAGTGCCATAAACATGTCTTTGAGTCTTGCCTCTTGTAGCATTAACTCACAGAGCATAACATGCTCATAGATTGAAATCAACCCACCTTTGTGAACAACTTTCCTTTGATTATGGGTTGAATTTTTTGAAAGGTCGAAGAGTCTCAATGATCTTGAAAACCCTTCCAAGTATATTCAATTATCCATTGAGACTAAGCCTTCTTCACTTTAGCCTCCTTGAACATTTTAGAAAGATGCTTTAAAACATTAGAGAAAAAATGTAGCATAAGGCACAATGTAAGTCATTCTCACAAGGAAACAAAGTCAATATTTTTAATCTAATTAGGAAAAGGAAAGGTATTTATCAATGTAATTAAAAATATTGAAGAATAAACAAATCAATTAAACATTAATAGAAGATATTCAATTTTTGTAGTAGATAGAGTTGGACATTTAGGTTTATACATGCAGCTTGTTCGTATAACCCACAACACATGTGGGCTATGACATCCATATTTTGTAGCTCGTTTAAAAGATGAACTTTTTAGCCAATCTCATTTAACACGGAATTTGTAACAACCTAACTTTTATACTAATTTAAACATATATATAAGCTTATATTTATTATTTAGATAAAGGTTCACATAAGCATTATGTTACTATTACAAAGAGGAAAATTTAAACTTCATCTCTCGAGTCTTCTGAAGGGTCCTCTTCTTTGGAGGAGTCAACTCAGGGAACAAATCTGGCCATTCTAACTCTATTGCAGCTTGATAAAGAGTTGTCTGGTCGTCTCCTCCTAGGATGAGAGGGGAAACAGGGAGGCGATTCGGAGACTCATGGAGGTTCCACCTGGGTCAATATAATGGGTAGGTCTATTTGTCCATATGAAGTGGGGGGCAAACGGAGCTACATGAAAGAAAGTGAAACGGACATATCCAGTGTAGGTATCCAATTGACATAATGAATCCCTTGTCCATCGTCCACACAAGGGGGTCATAGACATGTGAAACAACGAGCAAAATTCTTCAAACATCTTTTCCTGAAAGGGTTAGTTGTAGGAGTGAATCTTCAATTCTTTAAATAAAATAATTATATTGTCGTACCTATAATCGTTACTTCTCAATCTCACCATATCGAGTCCTATTTAATAATTACTAACGTTTTGGGGATCCCTCGCTACCTATTTACTACTAACACTTGAGTACTTACGTAAAATGTAATATTAAGTCCATGAGTTATAATTATTTTGGGTGACAGTCAAGAGTATATATCTCAAGTTGGTACAAGGCTTTAGATACTCTTTACTGATTCTAGTAATGCTCTACTTTGTCAGGGTTACCAAGGTGGCTCTGTGACTCCTTAATGTAAACAATTCACAAACTTGATGCCTAAACACCCGCAAGGACTTCTGCAACTTACATACATTCCTCAGGTACCTTCTGTAGTCAACCCATTGTATTTCTCCTTTCTTTAGTCTCACTCGCATTATACTTATTTGCCTTTACTTCTATCAATCAAGTCTACTAGGTACCAGATTCCAAAATCTTCTGAGCTGAAGATTCTTGCTTGTTCATTTCTTTTTATTGGACCATTGTCTTGGTCTGTTTTAATCTGGCGGGATCTCTTTATTTATGGAGACTTATTGATCTTTTTATTTTTCAAGTAATATATTCTTTTTTCTTTTTATAAAACATGGTGTCTATACTGTTATCAACATTATCTAGTCATGTGTTTATTTATCATACATTAACTTTATTTATTAGAGCATTATATCAAAAATTCAATTCTAGTTCAACTAAAATACCACTTAAGAAATCTTATTCTTCAAGTAAAATTATCAAAACTATAGAGCATTTTTTGGGAATCTTTCCTAAGCTCTTATTAGAGGTATAGAGAGAATTTATTAAAGAAATGCAAGTCTAAGGGTATTTTGGTCTTTTTCTACACAAAAATTTTCTTAAAAATGTTCTTATTTTATCTTGATACCTTGAGTATTTCATATGTATTTATGACCATAGAAGTTTCTATATTAATTTGGTCTTTATAATACTAAAACTCTTATTTGATTCTTTATAGGGGTATTTTAGTCAAATTTTCAATATATATATATATATATATTATTTCAAACTTTGATTTTCCAGATTTTACCTTTAAAATATTAAGATAAAATATACCTTATATCTCCTAACATTTAGGTTATTTTCATATCATTAATAACATTTATAATGGGAAAAATAAGTAACTTTATTACTAAGGGTATAATGGTCATTTTCATAATATAATTTTATTTATAAAGATTTTTGGAAATTTAAAAGTGGATTTTATACCTTAGATAGTGTTGTGAAAGTTTTCTAAGGTTGATTTTTAACTTCTGTTACTACAATAGGTCTTAATTTGAATTTTTCTCAAGTAGGGACATTTTTGGAATTTATTAAAAATAATTTATTTCTAACTAATTTTTAGGAAAATAAATTTCTTTAATATGTTTCTCCCTTGTACTACTACCATATGCTACATTCCTAGAGTTTTCGGGGATCAAATGGTGCTTAAATCACTTAAAACAAATGAGAGGTACTTTTGGTAAAAAATTTGAAGGGAAGGGCGTTTTGGTAATTTTTTTACCTTCTTCTACCTTTGGCCAAAATTTCGAACCATAAATTTCAAAATTGGCCATTTCAATTCTGTGCAAGCTCGTGTCAATTTTATTACCCAGAATCCTTCCCTGGGCCAATACAAACCTAACCTAGTGATTAATTAGGGAGCATCTACTCTTAATTGGTTAATTGAAATTGAATTTTTCTACGTTTGAGAACGAAAATTTTTCTTTTAATTCCAAAGAATTATGGAGTTTCAGAGTATGAAACTTTGCAGAAATCAAATTGGCATATTATATAGTAAGTTTGTAATATAATTTAGAAGAAAGGAAGATCCCTCTTACCGTAAATTGAAGCTTTGATTTTTCATTAATGGAGGTTCGGGTGTCTTTGTAATTTCATGTTCCTAGCTCATTTCTTCAATTTCTTCCTCCCAATGTGTTTCTAGATAAATTACGAAGCTAATGGGAGTGATTTGAGCAGTTTTTGTGAGTCAAAGAGGGAGTTTGAGCGAAAGGAAGTTGGGTCATGCTTATGCCATTGGAGCTCCGCATTTATGGCTTTTTATAGTTGTTTTTCCACCGTCCACAGTGGTTATTTTATTCGTATTTAGGCAGTTATAGCCTTGCTGACTCAGGGTCTAAGTTTTCCTAGGCTGGGCGGTAGTTGTAGAACCTCCCTCGAAGGCTGCCATGGCGGTTTGTAGAAGATGACGTGTGAAGGAAAGGATAAAACAATTTTATTTTCATAAGTTACCAGCGATGGACCTAGCGGTCTCACTGGAAACTTACTCTCCTCATTTCTCCTAAGTGCCTAAAGGGGGGCGGGTTCAAGTCTGGGGTTTGAAACCTAGCTTCATTTTTCCTCACCCTTTTTCCTCTCTTTTTATTTCTTTCTTTTTCTTTTATTTATTTTTCCTTTCTGTTTTAATTTTTATATACTTATTCTTACTTCTAAAATTCCTAAAAATTTCTATAAATTCTTTTCTTAGAT
>JAMLFT010005612.1:0-17274 GCA_026544285.1 Pachyrhizus erosus
AAATCTTGAATAAATTAATAAAAATAAAAAAATAAAATAAATTTTTATTTTATAAATTAATTAATTTTAATAAAATATTTACATTAATTTATAAAAATAAATTAAAAATTATTAAAATAAATTTATCTATTAAATAAAACTTAGTTAATCAAACTAACTTATAAATTAGTAAAAAAAATTATAAACTATTTCAATGTCTTACCCAAGACCCTATTTTAGGTTTGAAACTTGAGTTTCTTTGTTGAATTGCCTCAAATTTCGGTGTTGAAGATAAAATCTTCTTCGGCGGATATTGTTTTAAGATTGCTGTTGGAGGGCTTTTTTGACTGGGTACCTCCCCAAGAAATTGCTGCAAGACTAACCATTAAGCTCATTAGTCATTAGGAGACTCTCCCAATAATTATATCTTTCTTAGGCTTGGACTTGTTCCCTCTACACAATATGATTTACTTTTCTAACTAGTGGTGAAATTTGGTTATAAAGTAAATATTTCATATTGAAGGAAAATGGAGTTATAAACGCTAATGTAAAGATCAAATGTGTACATTTTTAAACATTTCATTTGGTTTTCTGGCTGCAAGGTCTTAGTAGTTAATTCATTATGTTAGGCAGAATAGCAACAGTTGGTAGATAGATCAAAGTAGAGATGAGAAAGTGAGGGAGAGAAGGGTAATTTGACTTTTAGAAGAGAATCCTCTATCTCATATTAATTATGGTCATATTGTGTGAGAAAGAAACAAAATAATTACAACATGCATGACTCTATTTTCTCGTGTAGGCTCATTAATTTGCTTTTTTATTTTTCTCTCGTAAAATTATATTCCCTAGATTCTATCTTAATCCCAAGTCCCTCACTCATATCATATCTTTCCAATTCTTTTCAAGTAAAGAAAAGGGTCAACGCACAAGCTTATTGAACTCGAACTCACTTGTGATTTAATGAGAAACTTAGGAATGCGATTTCAAAAGTGTGGTGCAATTTGTCAGCTTCTATTGATGCATTGTTAGTTCTATTTGGTCTTGGTAGGACAAGGAATAGGAGATTCGTGTTGTCCATGTGTTTAGCTAAGAAAGCTAATATGGTTGTGGATTAATTATTTAGCTTCTATGGTTCATCTTCAAGATTTAGGTTTGCATCTTATTACCACACCATCTTTCGGGTGTAGCTTTTTATTGACTAAAGATGTAATGAGACTTTCTTTGTCTTGTATGATTTCTTTGTAGTCTTTGACCGTTTTAGCCCTCCTTAATAAAAATAAAAACTCTTGTGATTTAAGCTAAGTCAAAAAACTGCTAAATTTTTCTTAGCCAAATTAACTTTGATAATAAATCCGGGTTAGGTAAACACATTTATGAACAATATAATATAATACACCAAAATTTATGGTAGTTATTGTAAGGAAAATGATAACCATTGTTATTAGAACACTAATTAAAAAAGAAAATATTTTATTGTGATATATAAAAATACATTTTTTTTATAGTTTTGAAATTTATTTTCATATGATTTTTAATAAAAAGAAATTCTTTTTATTCGTTATACAGTACCCTACTTATTAGCAAGATCCTTGTTTTAATTTTTAGGGACAATATATATGGCCATTAAAATGTTTACCAACAATAAATTATGGACAATGTATTTAGGCTCAATAAAATTAGAACTGACAATTAAAGTGAACACCGATAAAAAAATATTTTTATTACCAGTAAAAACTTATTTACTAATTTTTTATATTATAAATTAATTTTTTAAGACTAATATTTATTTGCTGTAAAAGTTGTAGCCCAGGGTGGATTTTCCGAGCCATTGGTTTATTATTACCCTTATATAATTGTTGCTAAAAAGGTAAAAATAATTTGTATGAGTGTATGAGCGCGTTTTTTGTCCTTTGTACTTGGCATTGGTATTGTCTTCTTATCTTGTGAGTTGCCTTCAATCTTTAATTGTTGTGTTCGACCGTTTGCATTTTCTGCCTTTGTTTTACAATAATGTTATCTTGGGAGATTAGTCTATAGGCATTAATTTCTTTTTGTTTTCATTTTAGTATTTACTTATGGCTGGTTAAGTTAATTGATTTCAGCTCCTTCCAATTTCATTTTTAACTAAAAATTAACTTTTTCATTTTTTTATTGTTGTACACTAAAGATATCTTTTCAGCCAACTATTAGAGACTAATAAAGTTTTTTTTTTTTTTTTTGTTTTTTTACATTCACAACAAATCAAACTTTTGTTTTTCATACACAACAAATCAATCTTTTGGTACAAACTTACTTAGAAATACCAACTACTTGACAACAGAATTAGAATTTATGGATTTTTTTAAAAAATTAGCTTATCAAATAAATTTACCAAACAAACCTTACAATGACAGAAGATGAATAACATGTATGAAAATTGATAATTTTTTTTAAAATATTTTGTATTCTAAACGTTTTTTTATTAATTCATGTTTTCTACTCCTAACCAAAATTAATTTAAACACGTGAAGGGGGATTCACCAATCACCATTTGACCAAGCAAGAGACAATGCGCATTCCAAGGAAGCAATTAAAAGTGATTAAAATGTTGAAAGTTATATCATGACAAAAAATTGGCATGTTTTCTAATTCTAAGAAAATGCCCTAAGAACTTGGCGGAAAACTAGCAAATCATTAAACTATTGCAAGATGACAAGAAACAGGAATGGGAACAGAAAAGACGAATAAAAAATAAGAATAATGTCAAAAGTAAATCCACCAATGGCTTGGGTAGCTTAGATAAAAGGTTATTGAACAATAATCAAAATCATAAACTAATATGAAAAATGTGAATATATTTACCAGTACTATTGTAAGTATTGCTCGTAAAGAAATAGAGTTAATGATGCAATACAATTTTAATCCAGATATCCATGTCTATTTTGTATTTGTTTCAAGATGAAAAGGTTCAGAACAAAGGTTTACGCATCTTTGGTCAATATAGCAAAACTACATTGAAATTAACAAGAGGAATAAAATTAGAAATGGCAATGCAAAGAGGAAAACATTTCAGTATTTCAGGAGTGTCTGTATTTCTTTCTTCTGTTGATATTATGACTCTTGACATATATAATTATTTTTTCTGTTTTGAAAAATTCCAGAAACATAAAAGTAAGAAAAAATGTCAAATTGAAAATACTAACTTGTGTGGGTTTTGGATTAAATTATTTTTTTTAAAATTATTTCAATAATTAATTATTGTTAGAATCTATTATGTGAAATGATTTTATGCTGAATGTTAGATGGAAAGTGATTTTAAACGATCTATTAAGTTGGGATTATCTAAAATAATTGATTTTCTATAATAAATTATAGAAATAAAATATAGAAAAGGATACGAAATTATTTTAATAATTGATTTTATATTTAAATTAATATACTGTTTCTAGCACTTATTATACAAAGGTATAACCAGGATCATTGTACGTAATCTTATACATACATAAAGAGGTTATTGTTAAATTTGAATTCATGCTCTTTCATATTATTAGTTAATTTTTTAAAAACAACCTGCAAAATTATGAGTGAGTACATTAAATAAAGAATAAGTTCCACACAATTTTATATTTTTTAATTAATTTTAACTAATAATAAAGAATAAATTAATAAAAATTTATTGATGACATTTTTTAAAAAATAAATTATTATATTTTAATAATAATTTTCAAAATATTATTTATTTAAAAAATAAAATATTTTTCATTTATAATAAAAACAATTTAACATTATAATTTATAATAAAATTTGATTTAATTGATAAGAAAGGAAATTATATCTCAGAAAAATATAAATTTAAATTGTAAGGTATAAACATCCCTATAAAAGGTCTAAACCTTAAGATTTGTCCTGTTTCTAGTGAGCGAGTGAAACCCAACTTATCTAAAGTAGTTATTGGAGCACCTTTTGTAAAGTACCAATTAAAAGCGACAAAAGCAGACATCAAGAAAAAGATTTGCATTGCGTTGTATGCAACCTTGTTTTTCAATTTTCTGCGCTAAACGAAGGCAAGTGGAAATCGCATTATTGACGTGGGATTCGACTTTTAAAAGGTTGGGGACCAGTGAAAGACAACCAAGTAAATCAAATAAATCATAAATTTGTTGAACTTGCAACAAAACCACATATTTTTTGGGCCCATCACAGCCTTTGGTCTCTTGAACTCACCATCATCAAAGAAGATCACTAGTAAATTGTACAATAACACACTATAATATTATCTACTAATAAAATAAATAACAATAATAATAATAACTTTGAAATGTTTTTTTGAATTTTGTTTTACAAACTATATTATTTTTATGAGAAATAACATTATTTAAATTGAATAATATTATCATAATCAAGTTTTCTTTTTTAATATTTAACACAACTAAATATTAAAGATTTAAATTTGAAATAATTCATTAAGTTAAATTTATTTTTTTATTAGTATAAGTTTCTCCGATTTCTGATATTAAGTTTACAAAATTAGCTTTTATTAACTATATATATATTTTAAAATTTCAAAAACTGAGTTACGTGTCGTTGTTTTGTTTATAAGCTTAATGATAAACTAAAATATAAAGAATTGGATTTAAGTTTTTCCATAAAGTGGTGTAATGATGACAAAATACTTTTTGGGGCGTATGCATACCTTTTTTGCTATGCTAAAAGGACGTTTGATTATTAAATCCTATTCTCTCGCATCCTTAACTTTTATATATATATACTTTGCACTTCTTTTATCATTCTCTCAATCTTTTCTTTTAGTCTTTGTTTGTTTTTTTGTTTTTACGGTGACATCCAAGCAAAATATCCATTCATCATGTTAATTACTAATTTTTATCATTTACTTATTTTTTATATTTTTATTGTGACATCAAAGTAAAATATTTGTTAATTATATTAATTATTTTTTTTAAAATTGACTAATTATTTTTAATAAAAAATTGAAATATTTTTTTTATAAATAATACTTAATTTCAAAATTTTATTTAAAAATTAAACTTCAATATCCCTCAAATTAATGTAATATTTGTTCATTATATTTTTTATTATTATATCACATGTTTATTATTTAAAAAATATTAATTACTAAATGGTATTTAAAATCAATGACATATTTGTATCATGAAATATTATTATATTTCCATAAATGTTATCTAAAAATATTATATAGAAATAATATTTTAAAAAGCATATGTCTGGTTAAATGTTAAAATTGATCGAAAATATTTTTAATATTTCCAAAAATATTTAAAACATATATTTGGTTCACATTATTTTTTTCTACAAATATATGTTATAATTAATAAAATATATTTATTGCATTAAAGATTTTATTGGTAATGAGCGTATTATAAAAATTTTACACAATAAATATGATTCTCACTATACGAAAATCCAACCTTCTTTCATTCACAGAAATAAAATATATAAAAAATAGGATTACAATTTTTTAAAAATAAAAAAATACTTAAAACATTTTTTTTTTATTTTCTTCTAACAAATATAAAAATATATATTACAAACGTTTTCTTATATTTTATTTCGTTCTACTTCAAACGGATTTATAGACATCCCTGTCAAAAGATCTTTTATCCTTTGATTATAAATTTGGATGTCACTATAAAGGTTTATAATAATATATATTATTATTTTATTATTTTACTAATTAATTAAATTATAAATGTATATAAAGGAAATTAAAATTTTAATTAAAGATTATTAGTAACAAAAATCTCACCCCCATTAATACCTAGTAATTCCCGGAACGTTTGATTATCAATAAGTTATTCTAATGGACTGCATGCACCTAAGGTAGAAGTATACAGTACAAGACAATTAAAAAAAATTCAAAGAGAATATCTATGTAAATATCAGTATTCTTTTATGAATCAATTACATTACTTTTACACACTTTTTACAATAGTTTTTCACAACTATTTTTTTCTCTTTACTTTTTTTTTTTATCATATTACTCTTTTTGATTTAATTTCTCTCTGTTTTATTTCTCTCTTAATTATATTTAAAAAAAAAAAACATTAAAGGAGTATATATAAACTAAGCTTCCATTGATCAATAAAGGAGAAAGATTGAGCCGACCAACTGCATCTTAGGAAAGAGTGTGAAATTGACTTCTCAAGAGAAGTATGCTAAACAATGCATTCATTTGATGACACTTTTCAACAAGGGAATCATTTAACTCACTTCATATATATTATTGGCATCATTTTAGTTTTGCTGATCATATGGTGGTAACTTTAATTTCAAGTGGATTTCCATTGAAACAACAAATTAAGTTGTTATCAACTTATTATGGGAAAACAATCTTACGGGCTTCAATGTTGGTAGCTTGCTTGTGTACTTGTTTTTTTATCGGAGAAAATCAAGTATATAATAGGTAAAATTAATTTTAGAAGTTAAAAGTTTTAATTTGTGTTGAGTAAACTTGATTCTGATTGTGAAATTAATAAATTATAGTTTATATTTATACTTCAAGAAAGTAATTCTACATCAAACAAAATAATTCTTCTTAACTTGCTATTTTGTTATAAAAACTAATATTTTTATATCATAAACTTTATTTTGCAATTTTCAATATTAAATTTAAATTATGTATAGATAATAAATCTATTTTATTTTTTACTTAAAGATCACAAAGTTCCTATTTCTATATGTGTGATTGCGAGAGAAGAAAAATATCCGTTTTAATTATGAATTTAAAAAATGGTGACTTATTTTAATATTAATTAAGTTAATAACACTTGAATATTTTAACAAAAAAAAAACGTTAAGTCATTTAAAAAAGAAGACGGTAAAAAGAAAAACAAAATTATATATAATTATAGCCATTCTTTACATGATATGTATCCTAATTTTTAATTTATTTACGAAGAGATTAAATAGAACTATAAATTATAATGATCCTAGATCATGGAACAAATTTTCTTTGAAAACTTAGAGTTGACAACATTAAAATACAATCTATATCATTGAGACAAGCACATAAAAAACTATTGGACATTAAGAGAAAAATTTAAAATTGAAAAGTTTATTAAATTTTTTAATTATTTAAGTGCAGAGATATAAAAAAGACAATTAAGTTTTAAATAAGAAAAAAAATATATGAAGAATAAAAAAAAGAATGTATTTTTTGTTCATATATAAAATAATAACCGTAAAATTATAACTGTAAATTCGTCCACTCTTAGATCAGACTAAAATTTTGTTAGAAAGTTCTTAACATCAGATTCTTCATTTTGAATGATTGATCTGTAAAAAAATAGATTTAAATTATGAAATATTAAATTTGCATAATAATTCTATTTTTTGATATTTTTTATCTTCTTAATTTTTTATTTGTAATTTTTGGTATGGTTATTAATTCGTAATTTAATTTATATTAGAGTTATTTCTTTAATTTAAATAATTTGTAATTTTTTATTCTTATTTTAAGAAAAAAAATTATATTAAATTTTTTTATATTTTTTTATGTAATTATAGTAATTTATTATTATTTGATTCTTACAAATAAAGAAGATCTATTTTCATCATATTTATTTTATGATTAAATTATTTATTATTATTATATTATTATCCTCTAATGAAAATAAATAATGAAATTTCATTTCAAATTACTAAGCCACGCAAATCTTAACACTTGAAAGGGGACAAGCATTTTACACGAGCATTTTGTCCTATCTTATTTTGTTCAGAAGCTAGACAGCCGACGGCAAAACCTTGTCTAATGTACGGTCAACTTGACATTTTACTTTCTTTTTTTTTGTTTCTGTTTTGCATGATTAACGTGGTTCAAATAGTGAGGAATAATATATTTTTTTTCTGATTCTAGTCACAATACCCTACTTGAAATTATGACCTATTCTAAGTTGAATTACCATAAAAAACCTGCTTACTGTACATTTGGTTTATAGTTTTATAAAATCAATTTTAGCAACTGCATACTGAAATTCAAATTTAAAATATCTGTTAAAGCTGGAACAATTTTTATTTATTTATTAAAAATCGGTAGTTATGTATATTTAACTTAGTTATCAAAATCAAATAACACTGAACAATTCAACTAATTTATTCTGGAAACTAATTTAATGATCAAATCAATTATTTCAAAAAATTAGATAATTTAAAAGTTGTAAGAACTTATCAATAATTAGTATAAAAAATCAGTTTAAATCGATAATTTTTATTTTCTAAAAATAAAAAATACATATTTAATAAAAAAATTTAAATACAGTTATGGATTATTTTAAATTTTAAAATAATCTATAACTATATTTAAAATTTTAGATATAAATTTGCTATATATAAAATTATAATTAAATATGTATTAGTGAAAAAATTTCTTATAAAATATATAATTTACTCATTTATTTTAATTTATAAATTTTTCTTATACATATTTAATTATAATTTTATATATCTTGATTTTTTATAATTTATATTATATTAATTTTTATTTTAGATATAAATTTGTTATATTGTTAATGAATATTGTAATATTTTTATTAAAACTTAAATTTAAATATTATGATATATTAAATTAAAATTTTTATTGTGTATATTTTGAATGTTAAAAATTTGTAAAATAATATTTTGATTCAGATATTAGTGTTATAAAATTATGTGATATTATTTAATGGCAGGTTTAATTTTAAAAATATTGATATTTAATTTAATTATTTTAAAAATACAAGACAAAGTTTAAATTCAATATATATCTTAATAAGTATTTTTGGATTATTCTATAATATCTTTTTCTACACAATCTTTAATTTAATGCAATTTTCGGTAAATTATTAAAATAAATCTACAATCTTTAATACAAACTACTTTTAAAATAATCAATATAAGGTATTTAAATGTATAACCATTATTCATACAAGACACGGATCAAGTTTGTGCTTGCACGGAATTTGACCAGTCCACGTCTTCACACGATTCAATATTACCCCAACAGATACTGGATTCTATTATTTATCTATTTATTTATTTCATTTCATTTTAATTATCATGTAAAAATTATTTTAAAATAATTATTATTTTAATTTTTTAATATATTATTATTATTATCTTATATCATATTCAATAAAATCAATTAAGATTAAAATTAATTTAATAAAATTATTTTTTTTATCTATTAAACAAATTTTCTTTATTTATATAAAAATTATCTAAAACCACAATTAAAATTAATAATTGATAATAAAGAGAAACATTTAATTTCTATTATACATCATCAGTGCTTATTGTGGGTATCACACGTGTTGCTTGATCTACATAAATACAAATATATGGCTTTTAATGTTATGAGCTTGTCTATATGACTTTTGTTTTTAACGTTGAAGTCTTGAAGATGAGTTTATCTTAATTCTTAAAGTATGAAAAATTATCAAATAAAATAAGAATAAAGAAATTAAAAGAAAGAAAAAAACATAGATATTCCATTTTTATTGTTGAACTGATTCACTAAATTTTCAGCAACTAAACATAACTCGTACCATTCTATATCAAATATTCAAAGCTCAGCCAAATTAAACCACAGAAAAACAAAAGAATAATATCATAGTCAAAAACCAGAAAGCTAAGGGAAAATAAAGAAATGGAATATCACATAAATGAATAAGCACTCAATTTAATCAAAACAAGCAAAAACACAAAATTCATCTATGGAAAATAAAATATATAGAAAAAAAAAAACAGAACAAGAAAATAAATAAATATATAAATAAATAAAAACTAACCAGAAGGATGCGTGAGTATGATAATACTTCTTTGGCAGTGGAACTTGAGAAAGACAGAGAATTAAAGTGTGAATTTTTAAAGAGAAAGAAAGGAATGAAAAGGGTTTAAATAGTTTGGAGAAGAAAGTGAGAGAATGAGCATTTTTGGAGACATGGTATCATTAGGCAATAGGCACGGAATTTTTTTCGTGGGACCTTTTTTTGCCTAAAGGGAATTTGTTCCACCTTTGTATTCTTTTCAGAAAGTGTAAGAATTTTATTTATTTTTTGTTGTAACACTAACGCACGGTTATGGTTTAAAATGCCTGTTCCCCACTCACTCCATTTATTCTCCAATCTCCAGGTTTTTGGCTTGTAATGTAAATACGGATGAATCCGTAAAGTGTACCACTCTTAAACTTTGCTTTGTCCAAGGAAAAATAAAAAGTTACATATAATTCTATTCTTTTTATTTTATTTTAATTAAATTATAGACATTTAAGATATAAATAATTTAACTAATTAAAATATAAAAATTTTAAAAATAAATATAGAGAAAATTGAAAATTAAATCAACTTATAAATTTTTTTAAAATAAGAGGATTAAATGTATCTATTTTAAAACAAAAAGATTAAAATTATATATTTAATAAAATAAAAGAATCAAAATTGTATTTAAGTAAATAAAAATCCATAACTCTTTAACCTCTATAAAGAAAGAAATTTCAAAATTATTTATAACAATCTCAACAATGTTCTACATATTTTTATAAAGAATATATAAATAAAAAAAACTAATAAAATTCTCATTATCAATTTAAATAAATAAGTTATTCATAAATTATTAATATTAAATTTCTTAAATTATTCACAAACAACTTAGCTCATTCACATCTTTATATTATGATTTATGTAAATAAATAAATAAATATATTGACAGTATAAAGAGTTTTTATGCTATAATTAATCAAAAATAATATTATAAATAGTTTTTAAAATAATTGTTATAAAATTCAATAAAAAATTATATGATAATTTTTTATTGATTTTTTTTTTTAATAACTCTGTGAAGTAGACTCTCTGGAGATGACTTTTAATTAGGGTAAGCAATAAAATAAACGATTTCCATGGTTTGCTTAGTAATTGGCTTTATAGTAATTTTCTTGACAAGATCAGACATAGTGAAATCTGGGTTACACTGAGGCCACCATGTAGAATTGACACTTGCTCGGAAGAGATAGAAAAACAACAAAATTGGGAAGCAAACAAACCTGTTTGCTCACAAACTTTCTACGAATTTAATGTCCCATGGAGAAAGAAACTAGGAGAGATGAAAAAAAGAAAATAAATAAAAAAAGAGAGTAAGAGAGTCACTGTTGCTGAAAATTACCTCTTACAGCAGTGAACAACGACAAATTGATTGGAGAACAGAGGATGATTATAACAGTGGTGAGTGGTGACGAATCTACTGAAGACCGAAGGCAAGAAAGGGAGAAAGGGTTTGGGAGAAAAAAGAAAATCTAATGTGGAGGGTGCAAGAATTATTGTGTAGATGAATTGAATCTAATAATATTTAAAAGTGATCCACCATAAATTAGTTTCTCCATCACAACATTTATTATAAACATACAAATAAACGCCCGTCTCAATTAAAAAGCATCAAGAAATTGGATTGGTAAGTAAAATTACCCTTAAGACTTCTTAATACTAAAAGAACATTATGTATCAATTTAGAAAAATTCATTATATATAAAATAAAAGATAAATATATCAAAATTTCTTGAATTTATTAATATGTTAAGAAAAAAATTATACTAGCAACTAAAACTCTTGTTGAATTCAATCAAATCATAAAATAAGTGTGAATTAATTAGTAAAGGTACAAATATAGGGTTAGTTTTTTAATTTAAAATAGAATTATAATCTTTACAATAAATTAATAATTTTATATTAAATTTTAGTATAAATTTATTTTTAAATAATTTATTTTAAAAAAAATTAAATTCATATTAAGTATATTTTAGTTAAAAATTTAAATGACTTAAATATAAATTTGGTTTCTGATAAATAATATTATTTAGTTTTGATTCTTTAGAAAACAAAATTAGTTTTAATCCTTTAATTTCTTTCAGTTTTAGTCTTTGATGTTAAGTAAGTTTTTTTGTTTTAATTATTATTGTCTTATAAATGATGATATAACAATAAAGTTGATAATCTATTGACTTATCACGTTATTAAAAAATTTAACAAAACAATTACGTATAATTTTTTTGTCAAACTATATTTTTAAATTTCTCATTAAGTAGTTTAATATCATTAATTATAATTTACAAATAGGGATTTAAAAATACAATTTTCAAGGAAAAAAGATTAAACATGTTTTTAGTTTATGTAAATAGGAAAAACTTCATTTTTAATCCTTCTATTTTTAATTTTTTATTTTTGGTTTCTCATTTTATAAATTATATCAAAAGTAAACTTAGTTAAAAATAAACAACGAATTAATCTACCATCAATAAAATAGGATAAAAAAGAACAAGACCAACCTAACCAAATTTAGGGTTAATCTATTTAGAATTAACAACAAAGTGACAATAATTATTAACAAAATTTATAGTCAAATTTACTTTTGACATATTTTATAAAATAAATAGTCAAAAATCAATTATTGAAATTAAAAAGATTAAAAATGAATATTTCAATGTTTATAAAGCCTAAAAACATATTTAACAAAAAAAATTACATGTGACTAATTTATCAAACTTATCGATAATGTAATAAATCATTAGACTATCAAAATTATTATTATAATATTATTTAATATTATTATTTAAAAAAAATATTAAAATAAAAAAATTAAAAAATTAAAAAAAATTAAAAAATAAAATAAAAAATATTATTTTTCAAGGATTAAATTGATATTTTAAGTCAACATAAATTTATTTGCTGTTTGATAGACATAAAATAAGGACGGAAAGAAGAAAACAGAATTTATTCCCTCCTCTCTCCCATATATTTTTTTGGCTATGTTGACTTAAAAAGGTTTTCTTATGAATCTCATATATATTACAGTTTTCTACCTTAAACGTTTTATAGGGAATCCTGTTTTCTCTCTTATGCTTTGTTTTAGTTTCAGAAAGAAATTGAAAAAAACAAAAGAAAATAAAAAATTTTACGCAAATTCATCTTCTAGCCAAGACGTTGCTTTAGGTGGGGCCTATTTGGTCCCTCTGAAAGTGCGTGCACCATATAGAACAAGTGGAGAGAAGGATTGTCAAAATTCCTAAATAAAAAGACAATGACCCTTTCATTCTTTTTCACCCAAGATTCGAAACGAACTTGCTAGCAGTAGCATTCTCGTTGCTGTGAAGGTTGCAAAGAAATACAAAGGTGTTGCACTTTTTTTTCTTAAAGTTTGATTTTTTTTAATTTTTAATTAGTTTTTTACTTAAATAACCTTTTACTTTTTATAAAATAAAAAAATTATTTTATTCATTTAAATATTTTTATTTTATTTTATTTTATTTATTTTAATTTTTACTGTTAAATAACAACCTTAAATTATAATGTAATAATGATATTGACAAGTCATTAATTTGTCACATTTATTTAATGTAATATTTTTAATAAATTATGTTTTTAAATCCTCATTTATTCAAAATAATTGATAATATCTAACTAGTTGTTAAGATATCTAAAAATAATTTATAAAAATACTTAAATAATCTTTTGATTTTTGTAAAATAAGGTATTTTAATTTTAGTCTTTTAAAGGTTTTTTGTATTAGTGATTTAAAGATTTAAAATTTTTTATTTTAATCTCTACTATTGAATAACACGTTAATTAGTGACATAATTTATTGACTTGTCATATTATCAAGAAGTATGACAAGATAATTATATATAATTTTTTTGGTAAATTATATTTTTAAATTCTTCATAAACTAATTTGAAGTCACTAACTATTTTGAATATATGATATTTAAAAAATAATTTTTTTAAAAAATATTATATGTGATTACTCTGTTAATTTCCTTAATGATTTGGAAGGTCAATAGACTGTTATTATTGTTATTATATTATCAATTAATATTGTTATTTGATAACATAGAGTAAAACAAATTTTTTTGAATCTTTTAAAGACTAAAAACAACATTTAAATGACAAATAAAAAATACTCTATTTTATAAGAACCCAATATTATTTAAATGTTAACATCATTATTTAACATTGTTACTTTATAGTAGGGATTATAATAATTTATGACATTGTATATAATCTCTTAACTCCATGACATTCATCATGTCAATATGACATGATTCCAAATAGACTATCATGTATTATTTCCAATAGTCATAATTAACTCTTTTAAACAACAAATGTATGTTGGTTGCATACCCTTTGCTCTCCATCACATTATTGTTTGTCTGCTCCACTATTACATGTTCAACCTTATAAATCGAGCTTTGATACCAACTAAAGGGTTAGAAAACACACTAGAAAGGAGGTTGAATAATATGTGTGTGATTTTAAAAAAAATTCACAAACCTGTTAAGAAAGACGTATACAAAGATGGAAAACTATTTCACAAATATAGGACGTATAAAAACATAAGGGATGAAAAAGCACAACAAACAGGTTTTATATTGATTTGCTCCAACTCTTAAGTTATGTCTAGTTCTCCTTTAACCTTAGAGGTTCCACTAATACAAAAAATGATTACAAAACTAAATAATGATTATGTCATTCTTGGCTAACAACACAAATATTCTTCTAAGTCACTCTTGGCTAAAAACACAAGTATTGTTTATTGTCATTTCTAGTTATACCACTTACTCACCTAATTAAGTATCCTAGGTATTCTTTTTTACTAAGTCACTCCTAACTTTCACAAGAACTTTATAGATTACAACTCACAAAGTGAGGATATGAATGTTTAAGCACAAAATACAACTGAGTAGAACTAAAGATATAAACAAATTATAGAGAAAAAAAAATAGCAAGAAGAGATATAGAGAGTTTTGGATGTATAAGAACTTTTCAAATATTTGATTCAAAGTCAATAGTTCTCCATAGTCTTCATGCATTTGGTGTATATAGACTTGAAGAAGTAGTATCCGTTGTGACTTAACGTTCTTCTTACTTATTTTCGTTCTGAAATATATTAAATGCACAATTTTTTGTATCTCTTTATATAATAGATATTCAACTTATGTTAAAAGAGAGATAATATACTTGTGCTTTGTCTTTTACTCTTGTTTGCTTTCTAAGCATTGACAGTTAATTATTCTTCTGAATATTCTTACTCCAGTCTTTTCTTGTATACAAAATTATACGTTCAATCTATCTTAAGATGAATAAACAACATCAAACTGACTTCTACCTTCACATTTACTATGTTTGATTTTGTCTTATATACTTTTGAATGTCTATGATAGTTGTTATAAAAATTTAACTAGTAATATTTAAAAATTTATATTTATCTTGATAGTTGTTACAAAACTATCAAGATCACATGCCTTTTGACTTAACTATGTTTCATGAACCACTAGTAATATTTAAAAGTTGAATAGATTTTAATATTTCAAAATATAAATTTAGTGCTTCTAATTATGTTTAAAATTTATATTTTAGGTGACTAATCAAGGAAGTGTACTAACTAATGTAACAAATTCTCAACATGAAGAGGAGAAAGTTTGATAATTAAGGAATATATATTTATCTTTTATTTTGACAAAATTATTAGAGTTGGAGAATTTTCATTTTGTATTTCTTTTTAGGAGTGACTTCATGGAATAGTCTTCTTTTTTAATATAACTTTGTTATGACACATTAAAGTTTTTCTTTGATACATGATCCTATGTTGTTTAAAGTTAAAAAGTCTATCATATGATTTGATTAGCTTTGATATATAGTGTTAGGTTTTTTATGCTATGATAAATCATCTTTCTTTGCAAGAAATTTTTTTTTATGTGATGAATTAGGACCTTCTAAAGTTTTGATTATGTCAAAACAAATACGAAGTTATTTTGTGTTCACAAGCCTCAAACAAATGCAAGTTTTATTATTTTCTACATGTCATAAACAATAACACCTTAAACGTTGTGCTTGAATATTTATTGCATAGTTATTATATTCATGTTTTGGTTCTTTGTGCAAAGAATGTTTGAATATACTTTGTAAGATTTGTCGGAGTTCAAAATAAAAGTCAAATACATATTACAAAAGCCTCTTGTAACCTAAAAAGACGTGCTTCAAAGTGATGAAGAAAAGTGTTGAAAATGACAAGAGTTTTTATAGAAGACATGATTACAAGAAAGAGATAAATAGACTACTTTCTAAAAAAAAGATGACTAGTTAATGAAAAACAATGAATGTAGCATTTAATGCTATGTCAAATATACATCAACAAATGATGAAAGGTTATTGTCTCATAATGGTTATTTTCAAACAAGACCTATAAATACTTAAAAATTTAAGGACTTCATTGAGAACAATTAGTAATATCTTGTGCAAAAACACTGCTTATTTTTAGATTTAATCTTTCTTTGTAATTAGTTTACCATAAAGCTTTCAAATCATTTGTGTATTCGAGTTAGACTTAGGACTTCATTGTACATCTATCTATATTAGACGATAGATAAGTCGTGAGCCCTTTTGTGAGACAAACTTATCCTCAAAGGATTAGGTTAGAGCCAATAATGGCTTGTTAGAGAATACAAATGGGTTGTAGCTTGAATAAGCTAGTAAAAAGAATACTTAAGGTTTGAACCATAAGTAACTTGTGAAAGGATACTCGTAATCAATAAAAAATATAGTGAAACTTAGTGATTTACCAAAAACTAGATGTAATATTAGTGATAAAGATAAACCAGTATAAAATTTCTTTATATTCTTCTTTTTACTTATCTTGTTTAGTTAAAGTTTGAAGTGAGTGTTATTTTAATGTTTTTGAAAAGGTTTTCATATACATTGTTTTTCAAACCATTATTTATAGTATGCTTCTTAAATCTAATTTTTCAATTAACACATCTTATAACTTGGTTTCATATATTTTAGAAAAGGTTTTTAACAAACATAATCTAATCCTTATTCTTGTGTTTACTCGTGTTTTACAATTTTGTAGTAAATATATTAACTAATTATGTTTAAATAATCTTTTAGTATAAATATTTCAACATGATTTTATGAAATTATTTCAAATGATTTCATATAATATGTAAGTAAAAATGATCTTATAGAATTTCTAAGTAAAAATATATTTAATTAATTAAATTATAGTTATTTTTAATAAGTATTATATAATTATTTTTTATTTTTTAACTAAAAATATTATAGTTAGAAATAAGTTTTAATATTTTCTTAACTTTATATTATTTTTAAATGTAATATATACTTCATTATTATTATTATTATTATTATTATTATTGTTATTATTATTATTATTATTATTATCTAATAGATTTATAATTTATCATATTGTTATAATATTATATATTTTTTTGTTATATTAGATTTTTTTTATGTAATTTTTT
>JAMLFT010005613.1:0-17271 GCA_026544285.1 Pachyrhizus erosus
TATAAGTGAAAGAAAAAAGAGTAGAAATAAGAGGATAAAAAATTAGAGTAATAATATGAAGTTTTGGAAAAATAAATAGAATATTATAAATAAATATACAATTAAAATAAATAGATTTATAAGAATATATAAATATTCGAGTGGGAGAAATTATAAAAATAAGAACAGAAAAATCTAAGAGAATTTATAGAAATTTTAGAAATCAAAATACTAGTTTTAAAAATATAAAAAGAAAATAAAATAAATGGATAAAGAAAGAAAATCAGAAAAAAAAAAAACCTGACTAGGATTCGAACCCAAGACCAAGGAGAAGAAGGAAGACATGTATACCACATGGGTTAAGCATCTTGAACAGAAATAGGGCCTAGAAAGAAATACAAGAGCTATGGGCAAGGAACAAATAAGAAAATAAAAACGGAAGAAAGAAAAAGGGAGGGGAGGCAGATTCGAAGTGCAAGACATAAGGGTGGGTAGGAGTTAGAGGAAGTGAGGAATGCCATTAGATGACTAGGCCCATCACTAACAAAATAAGCAAATCAATTGCCTATATCCTTTCTCAAAATTCCTTAAACTGCCATGGAAGCTGCTAACGGAGCTTCCTACACCTCGAGCTTCCTGCATCTCGAGCTTTCTGCATCTCGAGCTTCCTCCATTCATTCACCGCTGCAAAAATGTTATAACGAAGGCATAAAAGGTTGAAGACGATGCAAAAATGAAGAAAATAAACTCAAAATTCACCTCCTTTTGAACTCCGTTTGCCCTATTCAAATCCCAAACAAATTATTCCTTGTTTGAGATCCATCCTGGTTTGATCAATTGAGCAAAAGGAAGAAAGAATCATGATTTAGTAGAGTCGTCGAAGCCTCGCTAAAAAAATTGAACAACTTGTCAGAAATTCAAATTACAGGTAGGAGGGGTCATTTATTTTGTAATTTTTCTTTACGAATTTGTTTTCGATCATGTTAATCACAAATTAGCACTCTAAATCCTTCAAAATAACACTAAATTAATCAAATTCAAAATTAAAACTTTTTTGGACCGCTAATGATGTTTCTTCTTACAAAATTAGTTAAAACTCAATTTGGTTAGATAAATACTTCGTTTAAGATTAGAGGACCTTTTAGTAATGCAAAAAATTAGTCACAACACAAGATTAATGTGAATTGTTGAAATTTTGAAATAGGGAAGGGGATTATTAATCCTAAATTGAATGAATATGGTATCTATATGTTTGTGGTATCTTGTTGGAAACAAGGGAAGTAGCAAGGTTGGGGAAAAAGAAAAAGAAAATTTAAGTGAATTAGAAAATAGTAAGAAAGAAGGAAGAGAAAGAAGAAAGAGGAAGAGAGAGAGAAAGAAGGGGAGCGAGAGCGAGAGAGAGAGAGAGATAAAGAAAGAAAGAGAAAGGAAGAAAGAAGAGAAGAAAGAGGGAGAGAGAGAGGGGGGAGATAAAGAGAAAAGAAGAAACAAAAGAAGAAACAGAGAGAGGGAAAGAAGGAGAAAGGAAGAAAGAAGAGAAGAAAGAAAGAGAAAGAGAAGGGAAGAAAGAGAGGGAGAGGGAGAGAAAGAGAAAGAGGGAGAAGGAAAGGGAAAGAGAAAGAGAAAGAAAGAAGGAAGAGAAAGAGAGAGAAAGTAGAAGGAGAAAATAAAAAGAGAAAAGAGAAAGAGGAGTGAGAAAATAGAGAGAGTAGAGAGATAAAGACAAGAGAGAAAGAAAGAAGAAGAAAGAAATAGGAAAGAGAAAATAGAGAGAAAAAGTAAAAGAAACATAACAAACTTTATGAAAGGGCAATTTTACCCTCTTATGAATACTGTTATAATGTTTGTAAATTTGTTTGATTAGTGATACTATCATTTTCTATGATGTATGATGATGTTTGAATGAATTGATTTCCTCTACTTACAGTAGAGGAATTCTTACAGCTTGAGTCACTGTCTCAATTAGACAGGACTTGGATAAATAACCTTAGGATAGAAGACGAGATATAAAATTGTGATAATTTGAGCAATTTACTAAGACAGTGGTTGAATTAAACTTAATTGATGGCTGGTAAAGAGATGTGAAATGAAGTCATCAAAGAAATGTTACCTCTAACCTCAAAGCAATTACCAAAAGAAATCAATGAATGAAAATGGGAAGAAATGGATGAATAAAAAACATACGAGTGAGAGTTAAGAATGAAGATTGCATGGGTTGACCACATAAGGTATCTAACGAATGTATGCAGGCTCAGGTGAGTCCTTGGGGGTAGATAAGATGTCAAGTTGTGAGCTGCTTAGAGAAAGGTGTCATAGAATTGGCTTGGCCGAAAAAATGGAGCATTACCAAGATTCGATTAAGAGTATTTTGTATCGATTACCATGTAGGATATCTACTCTCGATCGTCAACCCAGAATACAAACTTGGATTTTATTAACACGCTTGTGTAAGCCCTCCCGGAGTAAGAGAATTGAAGGCAACGAAGAGCCCTAAATGATTAGAAACCCTAATTAGGCACAATACGTTGAGATAAGAGTATGCGATAACTAGAAATAATTTACATGTGTGTTTAAGGATAGATGACTCACTCCTACAACCTCCATCTTTTAGATACTAATGATGAAAGAATTCCATCTTTTTCACGTGACGATCATTCCATTGGGAGGAAGATGGGCCCATGGCCCATTGTTCGAGGATGACACCTTCACTAGATATGTGAAATTTGCTTTTAGGTCCCCTAGTGCCCTATCTCCTTGGCAATTTTCTCACATAGACATAGTTGTCATCTTGATGCAGACGCTGCTACCCAAATATGCTGGAATTCCACCAGATCCTCTAGTATCTCCCAGACGCCCTCATCCCCCTACAAATCCAAATTCTTCTACAAGCTCAGTGTAACATCCTACTTAAAATAAATAAATTATATTCAAGAAAATAGTCCTAAATTAGAAATTTATAATTTACTTTGAAAGTATTTTAATTTATTTGAAATTTAGAATTTAAATTTAGAAAAAGTATTATTTAAATTTAAGAAGTAATATAATTGGGAGAGAGAAAAGATTATAATTAGTTAAGATAAATGATTTTTAGTAAAATAGTTTTATATAAATTGAAAAATAATAAATAATATAAATATATATATATATATATTTTGATGTAGAAAATTATAAAATAGATTTAGAAATTTTAATATTAGATGGAGGTATAAGAAAAAGAGTAGAAATAAAAAGGTAAAAAATATAAAATAGTAATCTAAATTTTAGAAATAAAAATTTGAATTTTATAATTAAATATACGATTAAAATAAATAAAAATAAATAGATTTATAAATATATATAAATATTTTAGTAGGAAAAAATATAAGAACAGGAAGAGAAATATATAAAATGTTTATAGAAATTTTAGAAATTGAAATAATAATTTTAAAAATAGAAATAGAAAATAAAAGAAAAAGAAAATTGAGAAAAAAGAAAAAAAAGGGGGAAGGAGGCAAGAGCTGGATTGAACCTAGGTCTCCTGGCTAATAGCAAAACTCACTACCAGCTGGGCTAGGCGTCCTGAGCAGGAAAATAAGCCCAAAAAGAAATGAAAACTATGCGGGAGTGAAAAAAATAAAATAAAAATAAAAGCGAAGAATGAAAAAAGGGGTGGGCGAATTTGTACCCACGTCCCTTTTGGAAGGTGCTGAAAAAAGAAGAGGAGATTTTCCATTAGACCACTAGGCCCATCACTGGAAAATTAGGAAATTAAAATCCCTATATGCAATCTTCAACCACCTTTCAACCTTGCTACACGAGCTCCTTTGTCTTCCTCAAGTAGTTTGAATTGCCATTGAAGCAGCTCTGCCCATACGCTTATGTCATGTCGCTAAGACCTACCAGGCGCCATAGCCCATCATTCGTGAATTAAATAAACAAAAAATCAAGCCATAAGGGTCTATAAATAACACATGGGCATGGATGCACAAAGAAGAAAAATGGAGAAGAAGATTCACCAAACTAGCCATGAATTAGAGTTCTTTTTCTTCGAATCTCTTCACAAACATATTTGGTTCACTCCTAATTTCATTTCAGTCAAATTAATTTTGTGAAAGAAGGAAGGAATCGTGATTTTGCCCCGTCACCAGAGCTTTGCAGGAAAATTTAAAAATCTCGCTAGAAATTGAAATTCTAGGTAAGAGGAGTCGTTTATTCTTCAATTTCTTTTTACAATACATTTCTGATTATATCATCACATTTTAGTACCTTAAATCGTTCAAAACAACCAAGAATTAGGCAAATTCAAAATTTGAAAATCCCTTTGGCCACCATTGATTTTTTGCCATTATAGAACATAGGAATCCTTGTCTTAAATGGTTGTTAGGCTTCGTTTCAAATTGGAAATGCTTTTTGAAAGGTAATTAATTAAAAATAAGCTAAAACAATGAAGATTAATGAAAAATCAAAGTAGAAATAGAAGAATAGGAAGAAGACAACGAAGGGGGTGAGAATAACATAACATGGGAGTGAGGAAAGAAAATGACGAGCGAGGTGAGAATAGCAGAACAAGGGGTGAGAATAGCAAAATAGGGGGGTGAAGAAAGAAAAAAAAAAGAAAGTAGGAGAAAGAAATGAGAGAGAGATTGAAGGGAGAAAACATACAAAGGAAGTGGAAGAAATAAACATAAAAGCTTTAAGAAATGACGATTTTACCCTTCTTCTTGATGTTCTGATTATAAATATTGTTATATTGCTAGGAAAATTTACTTAATTGATGATATTATTATTTTTATGTTATATGATGATATTTATATGTATTCATTGCCTCTACTAATAGTAGGAGAATTCTTATGACTTATGCAACTATCTAAAGTAGATAGTAACTTGGTAAATAATCCTAGGAGAGAAATGAGATATGGAAATATGACAGTTTAAGAAATTTGCTCAGATAGAGGTCAAATGAAACTTGAGTGATGATCATTTAAATGATGTGAGATAAATTCATCACAAAAATATTACCACTAAGCTCAAATTAAGTACCAAAGAGGAATTGATGAATGGAAATGGGGAGAGAAGGATGAATTAAAAACCTAACGAGTGAGAATTAAGAATGGAGATTGCATGGGTTGACCACATAAGGTACCTGAGAAATGTATGCAGGCTCTGGTTAGTCCTTGGGGGTAGATAATCTTCCAAGTTGTGAATCGCTCAGAGAAAAGAGGGTGTCATGGAATCGGCTTAGTGTCCCCGACAAAGCGGAGAATTAGCAAGATTCGGTTAAGAGTATCCTATACCAGGTACCAGGCAAGATATGTACTCTCGATCGTCAACCTATAATGAAGACTTGGATTGTTATTGACACGCTCATGTAAGTCCTCCCAGAAGAAGTAGTATTGGAGGCTATGAAGGACCCTAAAAGATTAGAAACCCTAATTAGGTACGTTACGGTGAGATGAGAGTATGCGATAGTTAGAAATGATATACTTATGTGTGTGTTAAGGATAGATGGCTCAATCCTACAACCCCTTACCCTTTATATACCGATAGTAGACGAATTTCATCCTTTGTTTCACCTAACTAGTCATACAATTGGAAGGACAATGGACCCATGACCCATTGTTTGGGAATGAGACCTTCATATGATACATGAGATTTTCCTTTAGGTCCCCTAATGCCATATCCCCTTGGCAATTTTCTCACATAGACATCCCAATCATCCTAACGCAGACACTGCCGCTCAGATATACTGGAGTTCCTCTTGATACTTCAGCAACTCCCAAATACTCGTGTCCCCCTTCAAATCCAAATCCTCCTACAAGCTCAACCCCAGTTATAGCTAATAATCAAGAAGGAAGAGAAGAATCATTAGAGGAAAAGACCCCTCTAAATGTTCTTATTAGGGAACATGGAGGAAATTATAAGTTTAGATTATACCTAGTGGACTAGTATTACCCTATTTTTGATAAATGTATACGAACATCTTATATTTTGGAATGAAGTTCTAATCATTATACTATTCACCTTATAAGTTTATATTCTAATAAGTTTTTAATATTCAATTAATATTCATCCTTAAATTGTAACTCCCTAGCATTTAAAGTTTTAAATTTTATCCGATTAATTCACAATCGAAAATAAAAATACTTGACAAAAAAAGTAAAATTTTATTAAATCAGATAAATGAAAAAGGGCATTACATTTAGTTGCTATCAAAGCAGTTCGTCCTAACTAGCCTGTGGTAGGAACACTACAAGAATAAGCAAAGGTGACTATAACTACACTACTTGGGTAGTAGTGTGAATTTGTCAGATGGAACACTAATTGATATAATCATGTGAAAAACTTGATTGGATATAACATTGGACGTATTAGACGGTAGTGTTGGGTAAAACTTGTGTGTTAGGAATGACTGACAAAACTCTAGGGATAAAATAGTAATTCTGGGTTATCTATTGTTTGAGCAAGAAACAATAGCAGGAAGACCACCAAGTAATAACACCCACTAACTATTGGAACACATGACCCATGTTCTTGAGTGTATAACTCAAGACCACAACAATGAACCTATAGAATACTGAGGGTTAACCGCATATAGGAGAAATGACCCTCCCAAATTCAGTGGTTCCTTTGACCCAAAAGGAGCCAAAAATTGGATTTTAGAAATTGAGAAAATCTTTGCTGCAATGTGATGCCTAGAAGAACACAAAGTGAATTTTGCAACATTCATGTTTTCTGGAGAAGCTAAAAATTGGTAGCAAATCACCAAACTCAGACTCCCACGGATCAGACATATTATACCTTGGGAGGCTTTTAAGCAAAAGTTTTGGGATAAATACTTCCCCACCGACTTTAGGCAAAGAAAAGCTAGAGAATTCTTGGAATTGAAATAGGGTAGCATGACGGTGGGGGAATACACAACAAAATTTGATAAATTGTTAAAATATTGGTCATGCTTCAGAGCAAATAACGGGCAGGCCATCTACTCACATTTTGAAAATGAATTGTGAGCCGACATAAAACAAGTAGTCAGATATCTTCAAATAATTGACTTTCCTACCTTAGTCAGCAAATGTTAGATCTACGAAGGGGATACCAATGCCAGACAAGGACAATGGAGAGTTGGAGGACCACAAAGACATCATAGGAAAACTTTTGGCCATCAACAAAAGAAACCTTCATCAACAACCACCCATGTATGGAAGCAGATCTATTAGACCAAGTCAGTCTGTGGAGAGATCCATGTCAACAGCCCCACATCTAGAAGTTAATACTCCTATAAGATGTTCTCATTGCGGTGGACCTCATTTCTTAAGGGATTGCCCACAAAAGAATGTCGTCTATCACAATTGTGGGAAAACTGGACATGTGGCAAAAGATTCTTGGTCACCCAAGAAAGAGGCATCTAACACCTGAAAACCTACTCCAAGCCAAGCTTCTAAGAGACCAAAAATGACGGGAAAAGTCTTTATCATGAGTGGATCTGAGGCTGATTTATCAAATGATCTCATTCGTAGTAAGTGCATCATAAGCAATAAACTCCTAGATGTACTATATGATTCAAATGCTACTCATTCTTTCACGTCCCATGAATGTGCCAAATATTTATCAATGCTTGTGACTCCATTGTCATATGATTTAATTGTAAATACTCCCACTAATAAGCTTGTAATTACCAATTTAGCTTGTATAAATTGTCTAGTGTTATTAGAAAGTCGAAGCTTTCTAATTAATCTAATTTGTCTCCCCCTATCCAATCTAGAGATAGTGTTAGGAATGGATTGGCTATCCTCTAACCATGTTATCTTAGATTGTCATCATAAAATACTAAATTTTAGCAACCCAGACTCAAGCAATCACGAACTTTCGAGTTATAAGCCAAATAAACCTAAGGATGAAAAGAGAAGGAAGTTCCAATTTTTTATAGCATTATTCTCAAAGAAAGCATGAGTTGAGATAGATGTCAATAGTCTTCCAAATGTGAGCGAATTTTCAGAAGTCTTTTTTGAGGACGTGTCGAAGCTACCACCTGAGTGAGAAGTAGAATTCGTTAAGATCTCATTCCCAGTTTGTAACGCCCTTTTCACTATATCAATTAAATCTCAAAAATAAACTTTTTGTAGATTTATTTTATAAATTATGAAAACTTAATATTCAAATCAAGTGCATAATTAATTAAAAGTACATACCAAATAAAACCTACATACTAAAAATTTCATATAAGCAAATAACATTTATGCTTTTACAAAATAAAGAGGTCTTCAAAATCTTCACTTCTTGTAACTTTGGTATGGAAAAGGTTCATGATTCTTCCTAAGTTCAAACACCTCAATCAATAGAATTTTGTTCATGTTGTCCAATTAGAAACTACTTTTGATGTCGAGAAATCTACATGCTCACTCCCACCGTCATCATCTCAAAAGAGGGGGGATTTTGTAGGACTGAGCTACCATTCGCAACAACCACACACATAAGATAAACTAGTAGAATTATTGTCGTGCACTCTTCCTTACCATATCATTCCTACTAATACTTCCCTAATCGTATTTAGGGCCCCTCATTGCCTCCAAAATCACATCCTCCAAGAGAACTTACATGAGACGCGTCATTTATCCATATCTACAATTCGGGTGATGATCTGGAGTACATATATTGTCTGGTACTAAGATCAGGATACTCTAAACTGAATCATGGTAATGCTCTGATTTTTCAGGGACACCAAGATGGTTTAGTGATCATCTCTAACCTTAGAGCCTGTCACAAACTTGGCACCTCATCTACCCCCAAGGACTTATCAAGAGTTTGCGAACATTCCTCAAGTGCCTGTTGCAGTCAACCCATGCAATTTCTCCATTCTTAAATTCTCACTCGTAATACGTTGTATTTAAGAGTCAAAACCTCCATTTCTCTAGAAACTGAGTCTTCATAAATTCAAGTACTGCTACAAATGCACGTCTTTAGATGTGGATTTTCCTCTATAATTTCAACACTCTACGTTCTCTAATCATCCTCTACACAGGTTTTCGTATTTATTAATGACAATTATTTTGACAAGAGGTGCATTATGTGGAAGACCAAATCTTGATAGCAACTCGTTGTCGTTCTCATCCTTTTACTCTTATTTATTTCTAAGAATCACGACTTCCTAGGGATAACCTACCTTATCATTTTAATAAAATGTCTATCAATGGAGAGTTCCTCTATTCTAATAATAGAGGTAAAAATACTGAAAATTTAGAAATTCTCAATCCATGATATAACATTAATAATCAATGTACTCAAAGAGAATGATAACTAACAAAAGATATGGGTATCAAAGTAATAATTAATTTCTTGAGATTTTCTTATTACACTAATAAGGACTTTTATCACTATTTCTTAAATTTTCTATTTATTAACTTTATTTAGTTACACACTAATTAATTAATATATATTATATTATTAGTCTTATAAAATTTAACCAAATTATTATTATCACTTCATTCGTAACTTCACCTTCTAAATTTATTAAACTGGTCATAACTTATTACTATACTTCCATTATTTATTATTTTCCTTAATTAGTTATATATTTATTTATTTAAATCTTTTATTTTTATTTTCTCTAATTATATAATAATTAACTAGTAAAATCTCGATTTTAATTTACTATAAATATTTATTTCAAGAAATCTCATTATTTTATAATTACAATATTAAACTTAGCCAAATAAAATAATAATTATTTTGGATTCAGCAAAATATAGATACATATATATTTATAATATTTTTTTATAAAACGTGTAAATTTCAGCGTCAACTTATCCTCTTCATCACTACCTTTGTAATGCCCCTTTTTATTACTTATATTTTTAGAAATAAAATAAATTCAGAGTTATTATTCAAATAAAACTTATATCTCAACCAATCTGGGGAATTACAATTTAATGACAATTGTCTCATTATAAAACTTCCATTCCAAGTTTTCATTGCATAATATACATGAATTAGAAAATACATTATTTAAAAGTTGTGATACAATATTAAAAACAAAAGTCCTTTCTCTAACTAGTTTTAATCTAATAAGACAGGTCAGATGGATCTTCTTCATCTGCTTATTCCTCTATGTGATTCACATTTCCAGCTTGAACTGACCCCATTGATGACTATGGTGGTTGAGGGGTTGATGGTCTTCTTCGATTAGTTGGTACATTTAGGAATATGGGTGGTGGAGTTTGAGAAACAATTGGCAAGTCTACGTGATGAAATTGCCATGGTACTACTATATTGGTGGGTTAGAATGCGCAACAGACCTATTCGATAAAGGTATCATCACCCTAGACCCTATCATAGATCCATCTTCCTTCTAAGGGTAGAATGGTCAGGTGAAAAAGTGGTTGAAACTCGTATGCAATGCTTAATTTGTAAGAAAGAGGGATTATAGGAGTAAGCCATCAATTAAGGAATTAGCATAGGATAAAAAGGTAGTCTCTTCTACCATCAACGCTCATCTCACCATTCGTGCCTAAATAGAACCTCTAAATCATTTCTGGGCCCTTCGCTGCCTCCTACACTACTTACTCTGGGAGGACGTACACTAGCGTATCATTTAATATCCAATTTACAACTTATGATTGACAACCAAGAGTACATACCATGTTGGGTACTTGGTCTGGGGTACTCTCAACCGAATCTTGGTAATGCTCCACTTTGCTGGAGACGCCAAACCAGTATTGTGACACCCTCTTTTCTTTGAGAGGTTCACAACTTGGCACCTTATCTACCCCCAAGGTCTTACCAAAGCCTGCATACATTCCTCAAGTACCTTCTATGGTCAGCCAATGCATGCTCCATCTTAAATTCTCACTCGGTAGTGTTTTAATTTAATCTTTCTTCCATCACTTCCACTTTTACTTTTCACAATGGTACTGTTAGCATGCCAGGATAGATATTACTCATTGTTTATCACAATCATTATGGATTGTACCCTCATTGTTTGAGTAGACCTCAATTTATTAGCTATCTTAGGGTTATTTAGGAAATATTGTCTCTAATGGACAGTTAACATGTATATATGTTTTCCACATTTGGTAAATTCATTCAACCACATTGATACCATCAATACAATACATTTTATGTATAAATAGAAATTCACATTAATTAACCACACATTATACATTCAAATAGTATGACAAGGGTATTTTGGTCATTTTTACCAAATATGATTTTTTCTAGGACTTTCTTTTCACATCTCTATCAAAATTACTTTGCATGAAGGTTTCTAGTATCTTACATATAGATTTCTAAGTTCAAATAGTCAATTTAAGTTAAAGATTAAATTTTTGTGAAGCAAGGGTATTTTGGTCATTTTAGAAATATTTGCCCTTTTTCAAAATATTTTTAAATTCAAATTTCTTGGAAAATTTATAATAATAATAATAAGAATAATGTAAATCTTGTTTCCTAGGGTTAGAATGACCTAGAATGATTAATTACTCATTTTCATGTACTAGGGGTATTTTAGTCATTTTGTGAAATTTTGTCCTCCTAACTATTTTCTTCAGATTTTTACCTCTAAAATATTTTTTAAATTTAGATACTATTTATTGTAACCCGGATTTTATGCTATTTTCTAAAAAGTAAATTGGGGCTTAGAAGGGTAAAAATACTTACTTTTATATCATAGGGGCAAAATGGTCAAATTGAAAGTATAATTTCATTTTTAAGCATTTTGAAATTTTCAATTTGATAATCAGATTCTGAGTATATTTCCAAAAATGAATCTTAAAATTTTTCTTCAATATTTTTAAGTCAAAATGACCAAAACTAAAATTTCTCTTTTAGGGTATTTTTGGAATAATTTAAATTTTTGTTAAACTTTGTAAAAAATACTCATCTCTTTTCTATTCCAGGTTTATTTCTATATTTAAATTTTGGCAGAGATAAAATATCTTTATTAAAATTTTGTTTAGTTTTTTTAAAAAAAACTTTGCTATTTGCACCCCCCTTCTTCCTAGAATTGCTATTCATACCTCCAATTTCATCTTCTTCTTCTTCCTCCTTGGTTCAATTTCAAACCAGAGGGGGTTCAAAATTGGGGGTTTCTTCTTCTGAGCTATTTTTGGACAATTAGAGGTACCCAAAGCTTCGTCATACAATTCTAAACATAAATACAACAAGAATTTAAATAATTAACAGCTCCTCGTACTTGTATTTTAAGCTTTTTTTCGGCGAAGAGCTCGTGTTGCCGGTGATACTACGAAAATTTGATTCTTGATGTTATTCTTCAAAGTTTTTGAACATAAACGTTCCTGAGATGATTTTGAAACTCTCTAACCTAGTGGGGAGCTACAAGAGTTTGTCATTGAGGAGAATCGAGGTCAAGTTCTTTGCATTTTTTCCCCTTTCGATCTTCACTCGAATGGGTATTTATAGGCCTTTTGTGAGCCTAGTTTCTTTGAGTTTAAGGGTATGTAGGGGATGGGCAGGTTAGGCTAGGCATAGAGTGGAATGACTCGAGAAATCAAGACATGGAGGTCGTAGGCGTTAGTAAGCTTTTGGATGGCAGTGCAGCATAGCAACGTCGCAAGGGATGGCAATGACGACGTGGCACTTTCTCATTCGCTTTCTTTGGCAACAACAATAATAATAATATAAATATTATTAGTCACGTTTGTTTATCACCGAACGCACCCTAACCCAGCAATTAAGACACTAGGTACTAGGCACTAGGTTTAGGGTTCGATTCTCCCTCAACCACATTTTGATTTTCGTTTTATTTTCCCTTCTTTCCAGCGCCTTTAATATATGTATCTATAAAAACATTCAATAGCTACCCCACGTGGGTAGCTTAGTTGGTCCACGCTTTCCTCTTTCTCCCTTAGGCATGGGGTTCTAACCCCAGCGCCTCCCTTTTCCTTTTTTTGCTTTCTTTTCCTTATATTGTTATTTTCCCCTTTTTCTTTTATATTTTTATTAATTTTTATTTTCAGTTTTTAATTCTTATAAATTCTATTTTATCTTATATTTTCTTCTACTGAATTTAAATTTTCTCTTTTATAAAAACTACTTATCTTGATTAAAATTTATTTCTTTATTTTGTCTAAAAATAATTATTTACTTATTTATTCAATTCCAAAAATTTTAACTTCTGAAAATTCTTTTATGATTTTAATTCCAATTCTTTCTATTTTTATTCTTTTCCTTATTTCTATTAGGATTAAATTTCCATAAATTTATATTTTTTTCACTCTTTAAATTGCTAATACTTTACTAATTAAAATTTTTGTTTCCTTTCTTTCTTTCCTAAATAATATACATTAGTTAATAATTTCCTTTTAAGAATTAAATTACTACATAACTTTAAATCATAGATAGATAGGAGATAAGTTCTAGAAATATATTATCATTATATTGCAAAATTTGGGATGTTACAGCCTTTGCCATCGCGCCTTCTTTCTCCATCACTGCCTTCGCCACCGCGCATATCCTCTTTGCCACTACACTGGTGATTTCGTCCGCAGATCCCACAGTACGGTCGTCGGTAAAAAAACATCTCCTATTCATATAACACAGATTGCCTCAAACCCCCAAAGGTCTCGATCTGTTCGTCGATTTCCAAATCTAACACAACTTGCGTCATTTGAATCTTAGGGTAAAGTTTTTTGATTGCTTTCAACTATTTGACTATTACCCCATTTGAATGTTGAATAGCGAATTCCATTAAGTAGTGCTTTTAGTCATCACCATAGAGTTTATGGAGAACATAATCGAAAGGGGTCTTGATCCGTTAGGTTCCGGCTCGAGTCGATCAAAATTAGTTTTAATCCACAAGGTCTTGCAAGATTAACAAGCAATATTTTTAATTTACACACACAAATAAACAAGAATATATGAACAAAACAATTAATTCTATAACTCGGCCAAAAATAAATATTTTAGAAAAAAATTGATTCCTTGAGAATTCAAGGGAAAAACAAGAACATAGATATACACGTAGATTAGAAATTATCTAATTGCAAGGCGTAATATACTAATATCATATTATAAGCAAGTGTAAGGAATTAAATCAATAAAAATAAAATTATCACACCTAGAAAAAGGAATTATGAAAAAGAATGGGATTCCTCCTACCTTGCAGATGTTTCTCAAACAAGTTCGGAGAGATTGAATTGGGGGTGGTACTCTTTCTTTCTTCCTTTCTAGGAGTTTCAAAAGGAACATACAATGGAAAGGGTAAAGTATAATTTATAGTTATAGAAACTAATGGTTAAGCCAAGAGTCAAAAGTTATATGAAAGATAAACCAAAAGCTTTGGCAACCCTCTGAAAAGGTTTGACAACCTTCTGAAAAGATTTGACAACCTTCTAAAAAAGTTTGTGACTCTTTATCCCTTATTATTATTAATAACATTATTATTTTATTATTTTAGTGTTTATTTTTAAAACAGGACGTTACACAGTTCAAGTCCAATCTCCATTGCTCCATATAGAATGTCGCCAAAAGAGTTAGCAAAAATTGAAAGTCAGTTGGAATAACTATTGGACAAGAAGTTCATCAGACCTAGAGTGCCACCTTGGGGGGCTCTAGTATTGTTGGTGAAGAAAAAAGATAGAAGCATGCGATTATGCATAGATTATCGCTAGTTAAACAAATTCACTATTAAGAATAAGTATCCACTTCCCAAAATTGATGATCTCATGGAATAATTGAAGGGAGCTCAAGTATTCTCCTAGATTGATCTGTGATCAAGGTATCATCAAATTAGGATAAAGAAGGAAGACATTCCTATGATATCCATTTGCACACGATATGGGCACTATGAGTATCTGGTCATGCCCTTCTGATTAACAACGCCCCTGTCATATTCATGGACTACACGAATTGAATCTTCCATGAATACTTAGATCTATTAGTGGTAATATTCATAGATGATATCTTAATCTATTCAAAGAGCCACGAAGAACATGCAGAGCATATGAGGATTATGTTGCAGATTCTAAAGGAGTGTCAATTATACGTAAAACTCTCTAAATGTGAGTTTTGGCTAGAAGAAGTAAGTTTCTTAGGACACGTGGTGTCTAAGAAGGGAATTGTTGTGGATCCAACAAAAGTAGAAGCAATTATGCAATGGAATTCTCTGACAACTGTCAATGAGATAAAAAGTTTCCTAGGCCTAGCAAGCTACTATAGGAAATTCAATGAGGGATTCTCTAAGTTAGCCTTGCCTTTGACCAAGTTGACAAGAAAAGGTCAAGACTTCAATCAGGATTAGACATGTGAGAATAGTTTCTAAGAATTGAAGAGAAGACTGACCACTATACCAATACTAACTCTGCTAGATCTTGAGAAGAAACTTGACGTATACTACGACGCTTCATGCCAAGGCTTAGGTTGCATGCTGATGTAGGAAGGAAGAGTAATGGCTTATGCTTCAAGACAACTAAGACCTCATGAAGGAAATTACCCAACCCATGATTTGGAATTTGCTATTGAAGTCTTTGTGCTAAAACTTTGGAGACATTACCTCTATGGATCCAAATTTGAAGTCTTTAGCGACCATAAAAACCTACGCTACCTATTTAATCAAAAGGAGCTAAACATAAGGCAAAAAAGGTGGATGGAATTTCTAAAAGATTATGATTTTGAACTATCCTACCACTCGAGCAAAGCAAATGTGGTAGTCGATGTCCTTAGCAGAAAGTCACTACACTTATCTGCTATAATGGCTGAAGAACTGAAATTGATTGAAGAATTTAGGAATCTTGACTTGGCAGCTGAAGTTCACCCAAAAAGTATATACCTAGGAACTTTTACTGTTACTAAAAAAAATTTAGAACAAGTCAAGATAGGGCAACAAGAGGATCAAACCCTACAAGAGAAATTGGAAGCAACAGATGGAAGCGGAGAAGGAAGATTCCAATTAGGTGTAGACGAGATAATTAGGATCAATGGAAGAATCTGCATTCCTCACAATGAGAAAATGAGAAGGATAATCCTAAAAGAAGCACACAAAAGTAAACTTAGTTTCCATCTAGGCATGACAAAAATGTATCAAGACTTGAAGAAGAATTTATGGTGGCAAGGAATGAAAATAGATGTGACAAGATTCATCGCAGCTTGCCTAACGTGTCAAAAAGCTTAAATAGAACACCAAAAACCTTTTGGACACCTCCAAACTTTGAATATCCCTAAGTGGAAATGGGATAGTATTTCCATGGACTTTGTGGTTGGATTGCCATGAGACCCAATTGGACATGACGCGATATGGGTGATTATAGATCGTTTGACAAAATCTGCACATTTCTTACTGATAAATATTTGATGTTCACTCAAAAAATTGACTCAACTATACCTCAAGGAGATAGTTAGATTATATGAAGGTCCTTCAAGTATAGTATCGGATTGAGATTCCCAATTTACTTTAAGATTATGGGGAAACTTACAAGAGGCTTTGGGAACAAGGTTAGAACTTAGCTTTGCTTATCACCCTAAGACTAATGGACAAACAGAGAGCTGGAATGAATTTCTACCTTTGGTAGAATTCACTTACAACAATAATTTTAATGCAAGTATAGGTATGACACCCTATGAGGCATTATATGGTAGAAAATGCAAAACATCACTAAATTGGTTTGAAATTGGAGACTCATTATTTTTGGGACCAAAGGTATTACAACAGACTACGAAAAAGGTAAAGATCATTTGAGACAAGCTAAAGGCTACCCAAGATCGATAGAAAAGCTACTATGACAAAAGAAGGAAGCCTTTAGAGTTTCAGGCAAGAAAGCACATCTTCCTAAAAGTAACCCCTACAATTGGAGTAGGTAGACCCCTAAAGTCTCGGAAGCTAAAGCCCAAATTCATAGGACCCTATCAAATCCTAAAAAGATTGGTCCTATTGCTTATCAAATAGCCTTACCTCCCAACTTGCCCAATTTGTGTAATGTCTTCCATGTGTCACAACTTAGAAAGTATGTCCTTGATCCTCCATGTGATTGAATATGATCATGTGTCAGTTGGAGAGAGTTTGACTTATGATGTTTTACCTGTTAAGATCGGCGATCAAAGAATTAAACAACTTAGAGATAGAAACATTTGCCTAGTCAAAGTAATTTGGAGTCCAACAGACAAAGGTGATGCCACCTGAGAGTTACAAAGTAGAATAAAGAAATTGTCTCCCCATTTGTTTTAGAAATATAAATTTTGGGGATGAAATTTCTTTAAGGGTTAGAGTTGTAATATTCTATTTAAAATAAATAAATTATATTCAATAAAATAACCCTAAATTAAAAATTTATAATTTACTTTGAAAGTATTTTAATTTATTTGAAATTT
>JAMLFT010005614.1:0-17269 GCA_026544285.1 Pachyrhizus erosus
AAATTTTAATATAATATATTATCACTAAATAAAAATTACGAGTTTATATATTTATATATATTATACTTTTTAAAAATTATATATATAAAGAATATTTTAATATTTTAATATTAATAGATAACGGATAATAAATATTTGTGAATACGTGTACATTGATATTCATACTCACTCCTTTATCAAACAAAGAGTAAAAATAGTAATCTATTACGGATTTTATCCGCAAGTAATAGCGGGTGTGAGTATTTTTGTTATCCTTAATTCTAACATCTTAGAAATAGTATTTTTATTTCTGCAAATTTTGAACCCATTTTGGATAAGGTGTTCCAACTTTTCAGATAAGTGAAAAGATAATTCCTTATTTGGGGTCGACTATAAACCTAAGTCGAAATAAGCGATAACCCTAAACATCTGCGAAGAAGGAAAATATACCTTAAATTTATCAATTCGTTTGCTTATTCATTTTCTTTACTTATTAATGAGAATAAATTGTAGTATAAATTTCAAAATTTAATGCTTTTAATATTTCAATTTCATAATATTTTTAAAATTTAAATATATTTATAAATCCTTACATTTAAAATAAATTTGTTTTTATCCTCCAAATTTAAAATTAATCTTTTTAATCTTTGAAATTTTAAAAAAATATAATCTTAATCTCCCAGTCCAAATTCTCCATACCCAAATACAGTCGAAATGTCTGGAAAGAAAAACACATATATAATAGTGTTTGACAATAAGAATATAAAATTAAAATAAATTTTTATGTAAACGATATGAAATTCATTAATTAAATAAATAAATTTTATAATAACTCTTGAGAAGAGTGATTAAAATAATTTTTTTAAAATTAGAGATTAAAATAATTGATTTTAAATGAAGAATAAAAAATAATTCTATTTTTAAAATTGATAAGCTAAAAATATATTTAAATTTATTTTTAATTTGTCATCTAAAAAATCATTTAATTGTAGTGAAATACTGTACATAATTATTTTTTTCAATTTTCCTTATATAATAGAAGCTTTGATAATTAGTTATTATTGTTATAAAAAGTCATTAATAGGCTATTGTAATTCTATTCCTTCAAGGGAAATAGGTGATAGATCAACGAATTCTATGGTTGCCATATTATTCCTTTGCCCACACGTACTTTAGGCATAATACCAAATTTTGGAATTTTATGATATAGTCCTTACTAATATCATAATTGCTGTAACAGTACATTAAAAAAATTAAGCTTCTTAAAATGTAAAAGGAGTGGTGTGAGAGATTTGTGAGAATTGAGAAAAAAAATTCCGAGATAAGAGAATATTTTAGGTTATGGACCAATTTATGTAGCGTTTGGATAGTTGAACCATCACATTCTTCATACTTGAATGACCAACAAACGGGAATTCTTAGCCGAAAAAATTAATGGCAGGGAAAGACTGTTACTACTTAGCCTAATGCTTCTTCCAACCCACAATCAAAGACACAACTTTTCCTCCTTAGAAAATACACCCACCCACCCATTTATGGATTGGAGGAGAAATAAAAAACACAGTAAAATAAAATTCATTTAGTGTTTATAGTTATAAGAAAATTATTTTAATTTTTATACATATAATTTTTAATTTTTATATATATCATTTTAATCTTTTTTAATCCTTATCGTGATGATTGAAATAAATTCAAAATAATATGTATTAGAATTAAAAAAAATACTTTTAAATATAGAGACTTAATTTGTTTATAAATATAAAAATTAAATGCGTAATATTTTGATGACACTAAATATGTAATTAAACCAAGAAAAATCACTCTTTTAAATGTTTTAGTTCCTCGACAATCTTTCAAGCAGACACAAAATCTAACTGAAAGAAAAAAAAAACACGAGCAAACATACATAATAAAAGTCATTTTTTAAAATCAACACTAAATAAATAAATAAAAATAATCAGAATAATATAACTACTTTCATTCATCCACCCAGAGGTAAAGCAAAATAGCCACCCATGGGTAATTCATAATTGGGCTAAAACAATTTTTAATCCCTATATATATTTTTAAAAAAATATTCCTTTTATTTTTAATTAATAATTTTAATCTTTTATTTTAGAAATCATGTAAAAAAACAAATATAATTATAAACTCTTTAATAATTTTGTTCACTTTTATGTTAATTTTGATTAAATTAATTCTAATTATAGTCAGATTAATTTAATTTTCTTTTATCTTATTAATTTGAAAAATATAATTTATTTCATACATCTTACGGGTGCAAATACTAACATTATAGCATAGGTGTTCTAAACTCTAAAGTGGTGTCTTCAACTACTAAGCATGTATGCAACCAATTCAGTGGTTATAATGAATTGGATTGGGATGGGATAAAGAAAGACATCAATCGGCATCCATGAAAATGAAATCTAACTGTCTACAGGAAACCAAAAAATGGAGTTTGTTTTTGGTAGACACTAAACAAGATGGATCTTCTGCTTGAAATAATTTTCATTGAATAAGATACCATTAATGGTGCGAGGGATCAAATACATTATTTAAGACCATAACTCGTTTTTGTTCATATCTTTTCTTTTTAGAGGACTATATTCAACTCATAAGATTTAACATTTAATATTTTGCTAAAAAAGTAAAAAAAATTGACTTGTAGTTTCCATTTTATTAATTTATAAGTAAAGCAAGTGATGATACTTTGAAAGTTAAATTTTTGCCGACCCAGGAGTGGTGGGCATTCCAAGTTCCAACACCACATGTGTATGGGCGTCACCCTAATATTTAATAGTACGGTTAGTTTTATTAAATAAATTATTAATATAAAACTAAATGGAGTCGTTCTAGGGTGAAGTTTTCTTTTTAGTGGTACACTGGTGAGAACCCATTTTCAACTTGTTATATTTATGGAATTAATTATCCATTACTCCATCAATGACTACCCCCATTAATTCTGCCACAACTTTTCTATTCCAATTTCAAATAAATGTCTTTTATTTGGTTATAAAGATAATAATATAAATTAAAAAACTATTATTCTACTTTCAATATTTTTGTATTGTATAAAAGCACTAAAACATAGGGAGAAAACAAAAATAGGAAATAAAAAAGGTTAAACGAAAGGTAAATGAGATTAAATTGCAACATTTATTTTGGGCAGTGCCATATGTGAGTAATCTAGGCTCTAAGAGTGAGTGCATTCTAGTGGAGACCTTGAGGAAACCTCTTGTCGTTGCAATAATTGTAAATCATGTAATTCTTCTGCAGCCAGCATAGCCTTTGGTGGGCAGTTTAATTCAGCTTTTGACCAATCTATCTTGATGAGTACACCTTTTGTGGCCTCCAATCATCACCATTCTGCAAGCTTGAGTATATCCTTATGGGTTGTGGCTCTTTGGAAGGATTCTTGAACTCCTTCATAGGGGTTCCCTTCACAGAAAAGCTGCAACACACAATGTTATATAACAAATGAAATTAGTAAACTACTGAGCTACACAAAAGCAGTATGATTTATCTAGATACAATTTGAAATTTTATATAGATAGAAGTTTGGATTGGGGTGCACAATGCGTTGGGAAATTTAGAGAATTGAATATGTGTAGAGATCTGCGGTTGAGTTAAACTAGAGGTTGTTCTTGTTCTGGCTGAACATATTCGTATGTAGAATATAAGGTTATTACTCAGATTCTCCAAAAATTCGAAGTCAATCTCATTTAATGTTGTATATAACAAACTAAATGTAGTACATAATAATTTAGGAGCCTTGCACGACTCCACGTGTCAAATGGTATAAATGTTTCTTTTAACATATAATTATTTAAATTATATTTTAAATCTAATACTTGGCATACCTTTGAGAGAGAAATTAAAGCTCGAATTATATTATGAAAGAAAAAAAAGAAGAGATTCAATTCAAGGATGTGTGACTCCTACAAAAGTCATTATAATAATGAATATCATAGAAAAAAATTAAAATTAAAATATAATTATTAACTACCTACTCATGTAGGATAAAGTCAAATTATTCTATAAATTATGTAGAAATTTTTTGACAAACCAATTTTAACCATTTGCATTCACATATCCATCAACCTTTGTAGAAAAACATGAAACAAATGTTACTTTATCATAACCACAAACCAAGTCATTATTATTATGCATATTTGACAGAATTTACATAGTCATATTAAGTCATAAACTAATTGATTAAGGGTCCATCTTCCTCTAATGTTTTCTTGAAAATTTAGTGAAAATTTCTTAGAATAATTTTTAGGAAAACAAATGTCCTTCCACCATTGAAATAAGAAAGGAAAGAGATCGATATCACTAAAGAATTGTTATAATATCACTAATAGTTAAGACTAATATCATTAAAAGATTGAACTGTAACGAATATCTATGTTTTATTTTTCTAACACGTATCTCATCAAATTAGGTTAATTACATCATAGATAGACAAATTCAATAATCCTAATATGTAAATAATGTCACTTACCAGCGTAATTGCTACAATATCATCAATGGCTTACCCAAAACAATTTAGAACCCCCAATAAGCCTTAATGCTTCATTAATCATATAGAAAGAAAAGTGACAACAAGATAAAAGTCTAGAGAAAATAAATTGAACAATAGAGAACCTTATAATGAAAAGGAATTAAGTATTCGTAAGTTTAAAACATAGGACAAGAGTTGTTTGAATTTGACTTTTTTGTGTTATTTGTTGATATCTTGTAACCGAAACACCTTTTCCATGAGGATCATCATAAACTTGTCCTTACACTTTTATAGGATTGACACTTGTTCTCACACCTCTTAGGTTATAGAGACTAAAGTTGAATTTTCACGTTATAATGAAAACACATTTGAATAAAAAACACATTAGAGGATTTGAACTCAAAACAAGCCAAAAATAAAGAAAAATAGAAAAAAAAATATCAATCTTTTCTTCATACTATATCTTTAATTTATGATTGTCTGTCTACGTCTACCTTAATAAAGACATCATTATTATTACTCTAATTAAATTTTTAAGTGAACAAATGGTTTGAATAATATTTTTTAAAATATTTCTTATATGAGAATTAAATCGTAAAATCAAATAAAATTCACTTTCAAATAATCCGTTTTCAATCATAACTATTCAATTTTTTTATTAATATATTTAATGGTGATTTTTAGTGCTTCGATGGTGTAACATGCATTTAGATACTTCATGTTAAACTAAATCAATTAAATGAACATAAAAATTATAATTATAATTATATTAAAATTAATTTGTAAATTTAATATAGTCAACCAATCTTACTTGGTTCCATGTGTGGTATAGTGTATTATTTAATACTTTGTTAAATAAGATCATGACTTTGGGTACCATGTGCCACTACACTAGAAAAAAATTTAGCCCTTTCAATGAATTGCTTATCTTGAGTCAAAATAGTTTTTAATGAATTTAAAAAAACAAAATGATAATGATAATTTTATACAACCCCAATCAGTACGATGTGAACATCTTTAAAGACAAGTTTTGGTCTATGGTTGGAAGCCAAAGTTTGAGACCTCAAGTCAAGATTATGTATCTACCTCCATCCATGACTCACTCTAAATTGTGATGTTGATTGGAGGTCTTCTCTCTTCCTTTTCAGTTCACCCCTAAATCCTAATCCAACCTGGTCTTTGAAATGGGTCGGCATCATCACAGAAAGTTGATGCCATTGCCAGAAATCTGCGGGTCAATTTGCCATGTGAACGAGTTTGAGCCCTGTTCATCAGATTGCAAAGTTTGCCTCAAGGTCTGCCTAACCAATCCCCAATATCCTTCTTATTATTATTCTCCTCCAACGCTACCACCACAACTTCCTCCTCAATTAGTTGATGATGGCGCAGATCAAGCAAACAACCACAAAATCTCCATCTATTTGTTCCTCGCTCTTGCTCTTCTAACTGCTGCTTTCTTTGTCGTTTCTTGTCGTGCCATCTATGCCAGGTTTAGCTCAAGGAGGAGGGTATCATCAAGGCATCAAGCAGACCATGATGATGAGTTTATTGATGAAGAACATGGCCCTATGGTGGACCACCCCATATGGTATATCCGCACCCTTGGCCTTCAGCAATCAATTATCAATGCCATCACAGTTTGTAAGTACAAGAAAGGAGAGGGCTTGATTGAAGGAACGGACTGTGCTGTTTGCTTGAGTGAGTTTCAAGAGGATGAGAATCTCAGACTTTTGCCAAAATGTCATCATGCTTTTCATCTGCCTTGTATCGATACCTGGCTTAGGTCCCATACCAATTGTCCCATGTGCCGGGCTCCAATTGTTGCTGACCTTGCAACTGCTAGGATGGAGTCTAATTTTCTTGATTCAAATTTCTTGGGAAATACCCATATGGAAATTTTGGAAAATAGTGCTCCTGATTCTGAATTGTTGAATAATAACAGGGTAGAGGAAGAAGGTCAATTGGAAGTTGAAGATGGAGCGAGGGTTTGTGAAACTGAAACCCCAGTTGAACATGTGGCAAACATTCATCCTAGAAGATCTGTTTCTCTGGATTCTTTTTCTGTTGCAAATATCAATCTTGCTCTTGCAGTAGAATCTAATGGTAACTCAAAAAGAGTGCTGGGAGTTGTGGATGATGATCCTGCTACTTCAAAGGGAGTTATTGGAAACGATTTGGCGACTACTTCCAAAGGTAGCTCCTCTTTCAGATTAACAAGATATCTGCAGGGTGTTCCTAGTACTTCAATGAAAAGGTCGAAGTCCTACAACGGCAAATACCTTTTATCCTGGTACGGCCGCAGTCAGAAGAAGCCAAATGCTCCTCTGAGAAGCTCTTAATAATACTATTCTGCTAGTTTTTGCTAACTTGCCAATTAAAGTGTATATGTAGCTATCTACAAGGTGAGAGCGTCAAATTTTAATTTCTGTCTGAAGCAACTTATGTGATGCTCCTCAAGTGTATAATAGTAAATCTGTAAGTTGCAAATAAATATTGTTGAATTTTGCTCAGATAGTTCCACATACGATGTCCTTTCATGAAATTGTGGTTTTCTAGAGTCAATAATCAACTAGAATGTAGGCCTTTTCCTCATTTAAAAGTGATGATAGTGTCATTCCATGATGCACAAAACAACGAAATCCAGTCCCAAATCGTTACAAAAGGATGAATATTACTTGCGAAAGGCACTCAACAATTTATAGATGAAGAGGTGTTGCAGTTAATAACAGCTTTACAGAATCAGTAGATGCATGGTGAAAAGATAACAGCTTAGCTACAAATTAAGAGCCCGTTTGAAAAACAACCAAAAACAATTTCATACCGCATTACATGGCATTTGTGCTAATGTAAAATTTATGTTCTCACATTCTAATTACATTTAATGATTCAAATCAATTATACCAAAACGGACACTAAGAATCTTCTAAATCAAATCTTTCCATCAAAAAATTGTGAAGATTCAGCCAACGAATTTGAGAAGGTCAAAGCCAAAAGAAAAATAATAACTAAATTTATTTACGTGATAAATCGAATTCGATTCCTTAACCTGCAGCTTCAGATCTGGGCAGTGATTTGCAAATAACTTGCAATTGCCACCAGCCAATTCCTAAAGGCTCTTTACGTAACAAAAGAAAAGGAGGTTTTTTACCAAAATGTTCATCCATAGTGTCGATTCTCAAGTTGATAAACCTCCCATTTATGAAAGTCCATACTCCTCATAGCAAACATGAAGAATAAACTATGGCTGTAGCTCAGATGCATCTATGCACTTATGATTATGCACACACAAAGGATTACATACATGCCTATGCTCCTATTTACCAGCAATTCAGTCTTCTAGGGATTTGGGATTGTATAATTTGACAATCAATGATTTCCTCACAACACAACATCAGAAATGTGTCTCCAGTAGATTGGAGATTCGTAGCTATTTTCTCGGATATTCTACTTGTTTGCCATTAGTGAGAAGCTCTAAGTCCCCACCCCATCTGTTTTAAATTCTTGCTGACTTGTACTTGGTAGAAGATGAATAGAGAGTTTCGTGGACTTGTGCATGAGATTTTAAAGATGAATTCATCTTCTATGTGTGTTATGGGACAAAACAGTTCACTTCACTCCTCTGTTCTTTCTTTGGCTCATGTTTATTTTAGGTTCCCTGGAGAATATATATATCTATAAGATATGTTGCCCGGGTGTCTATTTTTGTGGTACTTTGGTTGGCAATGTTTCTTTTTGTTCTATATTTTCTTGCGTGGTTTTAGAGAACATATTTCCGGATGAAAGTAATTTTAATAAACTAAACTATATATTTGTGGCCATCTTATGATTGAATTACAAAGATGATATTTCCTCCTGTTGACATTCATCTGCTTTTGAAGTTCCTGGCATTTAAAGAAAGGCAACTGTTCTGTGCTTGATAGGAAAAATTTTCACTTTGTTAATGCCAATGTCTCGGTGATTAGATGTACACTTCCACAAATTAATAGTTTGCAGTTAGAATCGAGTGAGTAATCATGGCGAGGAAGGAGTTTTGATTAGCATTCTAAATTGGAGAAACATTAAAAATAATGCAACTCGATGGCTTAACCTGAAGATTCAGATCTGGGCAGTGATTTGTGGAAAAATTGCAACCCCCCAATTCCTTAAAGCTATTTTAAGTAACAAAAGAACAGAGGAGGTTTTACCAAGGAACATAAAATGCTCATTCGTACTGCTGCTTTGTTTCAGCTGGAAACAGGGAAAATATACCGCAAAATTCTCCTAAACCAAATTCATCTCAGCACATTTATATGGAAAAGCTACGCGTCTGAGCAGACAGAGACAATGAAGCAACGAAAATACAAGGGCCGGAGACATGTCAATAAAGCAATGCCAATACAAGTGTCGGAGACATGTCAAATTGTCAACGGATTATGGAGCAATTGTAGGAGATCTATCAAACGCCAGAGATTATGCATACTACACGTTTTCAGAAGCATAGTTGTTGGGGGAAATTTTAAGAGAAAAAGCATCAGAAAAAACTACCAAAATGTTAAATAAAAACAACATAGTAAACAAAGCGAAATTATAAATGATCAAGAAATAGGCGTTACATAACGAGTCCACTTAACAAAACACAAAAATATGGCTTCCTCTATTCTTCCTCAGCATCTTTGTTTTTCTTTTTCTTGTGCTTCTTCTTTTCACTCTTATCAGCATTACTGTCATCCTCCTTTCCGTTGCTAATTTCAGCAGCAGCTTCTTTGTCTTTCTTCTTCTTCTTTTTCTTCTCAGACTTGTCTATTTCTGGCGAACCATCTTCAACCTTATCTTTGTGCTTCTTCTTCTTCTTCTCTACAGTCTTCTCCTCATCTGAAGAGGCCACTTCGCTGTTCTTATCCTTCTTCTTTTTCTTTTTCTCTTTCTTCTCAACTTCAACCTCCACGGTCTCTCCATCAACTTTCTTCACCTTCACCTTTTCTTGCTTTTCAACCTCTTCCACTTCATCCACTTTCACCTTCTTAGCAGGCACTGCAACCGGGCTATCTGTACTTTCATGCTTCTTTCTCTTCCTCCCTTCCCCATCTGCCTCCTTGTTAACCTTTTGATCTTCAGGTTCAGGCGCAGCAGCCATACCCGCAATGACACTATCCCCACCAGTTGGCAAAACCAGATTCCTAAGCCACTCTTGGGGAGTCTTCTCATTGGGTTTGCCATGCTTATCCAGCTTCCCTTCACTAATAAGCCTCTTCTTCATGGAAGCCCTGGGTCCCAAACCCCATTTCCTGGGATAAGTATCCCTATCCATGACGACCCTCTTGATCTTGGCCACAACCCCATGATCACAAGTGGCCATAACAGCAGTGGTCATCTCAGCAATCCCAAGAGCAATGGCCTCCCCCTTAGTAGTCATAAGCACAACTTCCTCCCCAACCTCAATATCATTCTCAAACCTAAGCAACCCAGGAATCATCAACTTAGCACCATAGCAAATAGCATTGACAGCAGAATCCTTAACAACAAGCCTCTTATAGCTAGTCAAAAGAACCTCCAAGGGCATAACAACCCTCCTCAAATAACTCTCATCCCTATAATTATCATAAACCCACTGAGCATCCATGACATCATGCATGCTAACCATGTTATCCTTCTCACCCATGATCCCGGAGCGAACCCTCCTAAGCTCCTGCATGTGGCCACCCACACCGAGAAGCAAGCCTAAGTGCACACACATAGTCCTAACATAGGTCCCAGCCTCACACGAAATCCAGAAAACAACCAAATGTCTATCAGGGTCAAACTCAAGGAGCTTACTTTCGTAAATGGTCCGAATACGGAGCTGGCGCTTGACGGCGGAGATCAGGGGGGGGCGCTGGAAGACGGCGCCGGTGAGGGTTTCGAGGGCGCGGGCGACTTTGGAGACATCGGGGACGGAGGAGTGGAGGCGGGCAACGCAGACGTATTCTTTACCAGCGCCCTGTTGGGACTTGACAAGGCGGGTGGCACGGTCGATGCAGACGATGAGGTTGCCGGTGACCTTGGGGTCGAGGGTACCGGAGTGGCCGGTTTTCTCGACGCGGAGAAGGCGCTTGATCCAGGCGACGACCTCATGGGAGGAGGGGTTGGCGGGCTTGTCGAGGTTGAGGACGCCGTATTTGAGGTATTCGACAAGGGGACGTTTCAGGGGGGAGTAACCTGAAGGGATGGGAGTATAGTGGCCAGTTCGCACGTTTAGACGGTCGTAGTTTTTAAGGAGGATCGGCCATTGGGAAGTTTCTATTGGCGGAGTGAAACTCTGAGGCTTTATCATCAAACCTTCTTCTTTCCTTTCTTCTTCTTCTTTTTCATTCTTCATGTTGCTGCGCTGCTGCTGCTTCTTCTTCTTGCTGTCAGAGTGAGACATGGTTTCAGAGTAAGGGTAGGGTTTTAGGACTCTGGGTTATGGAGCCGATCACACTCAACAAGGGTTTTAATTAAAATGAGCGCTGGCCCTTGCCTCCTCATTGGATTGTCTAGCCCAACCAAACCCAAACCCAAACCCAAACCCAAACCCATTCTTCCCTCGTAGGTACAAGCCCAAAACACAATAACCCCTTTTCAAATCCTCAGAAGTCTTTTTCGTTTCCCTTCCTATTCACTCAACCCTTTATACCTTACCACTAGCTCTATATTATTTTATTAATTTATTACTATATATGCATTTTTGGATTAATTTCTTATTGATTTTTCATAAAAAAAACCCAGAATAAATTCAAATGGATTCTAATTTCATTAGAGAAAAAAGTTATTTCTAGTTACATTACTTATAATTATAATGAATAACTAGTTGATATTTTTCATTAAATGCCTTAAAAAGCTCTCAAATTATGCTTATTTGTGATAAGTTAAGTACATATAGACTATAAGTTTTAACTTGGGAGAAATTTTTAATGAACTCCATTAGACCATTAATATAAAATTAAAAATTGACACCTGCAAATAAAAAAAAAAAAAGGACTAAATCATATTTAAAAAAACTAACCTTACCTAATACAAGAGGCCAGTGGTTATGCACACTTGGTCTATCTTAGTCCCGGTTGAAACCAGGCCCATTCAGGTTTGGTTTCTCTTCGCCGCTGGCGTTGGTCTGTTGAGACTCGAGAGTAAGGTTTCAAATTGAAAGCTCTTTTTTTCGTTGTTTTTTTTTTTTTTTTTTATTGAAAAAACTTTTTTTTGGCAGTTATTCTTTCTCTTGCGTATCATCACTAGTATCCGTTGTGTTGTTCTCTAGGTTGTGTACATAACACAATCAATTAAGCTGTGATTCTGATTCAGAATCAGAATGTTGCGAAGATGGAGCAGAGCAGTTAGTCCAATCTCGAAATTTGGATCGCAGAGTCATTTGAAATTGGTGAAGGACGTCATGCGCCAATGCTACGCTGGGGTTGCTCCCGCGCCAACGATGGAGGACAAACCTCAACGTTCCGTGGTATGCAACCATAACTTGAACTACCCAAAACAAAAATGGAAAGGAATTAGTCTTTGATTCGATGCTGCTAACGGAAAATCTCTACTTGGCAGGTTAACCTAGACAAAATGTTTTGGTCTAAGCCCTGTTCGCTGGCCCTGCCCCGTGACTCACCCCTCAGAGTTGAAGAACCTGATTATCAGGGCATCAAGCGTTTCATGCTCAAACTCATGCTGTTTTATAGTAAGCAGAGCAAGTCAATTCGAGGGGCTAATGTTGTGTACCGAAGGATCATTTCACAAGTCGATAAACCTCCCATATATGAAGGTTCCTTCTCCTCGTACCAGTATACACTATAAACTCTGGTTGTACCTCATATGCATTTATGCACTTATGACTATGCACACACAATGGCTTACCTTTTTTTTTTTTTTTTTATCGGCTTGCGTGCCCATTCTCCTATATTCCACCAATTCAGTCTTCTAGGCTGGTTTGGCAATCGATGATTTTTGCACAATATAAAACGTCAGACATATGCGTGTTAGGCTATATTTACAAACACTTATTGGAGAAGAAATTAAGAAGATAAAATGAATTAAGCTTCTCGCATAAGTTGAAATCAATTTATGCACTTTAACTTTTATAGAAGTTCTCTTATTTATCTTTTTCAAAATGTTGATTTTAGCTTATGCATAAGTTAAATTTAACTTATAAAAGTTGAATTTATTTTATCTTTTTATTTTCTTTTTCTGGAAGTACTTTTTGAGAACTTTATACTATCGGGTCTTATGCATCTCTGGTAGTTTGGAGACTTGTAGCCATTTTCTTTGATATTCTACTTTTTTGCCGCCATTAGTGGAAGATTTAGGTTTCTACTGTTTTAAATTCTTGCTGACTTGTACTTGGTAGAAGATGAATACAGGGTTTTGTGGACTTGTGCATGGAATTTTAAAGATAAATTCATCCTCCATGTGTGTTATGGGACAAAACAGTTTACTTCACTTCCCTCTGTTCTTTCTTTGGTTCATGTTTATTTTGGGTTCCCTGGTGAATATATAGATTTAAAAACTATGTTGTCTGTTGTAGTACTTTGGTCAGTAATGTTTCTTTTTCTTTTTGTTCTATATTTTCTTGTGGGTTTTAGAGAATATGTTTTCTTATGAAAGAAAATTTAATTGAATGAAAAATTATATTTTTGTCATCATTTTTTGATTGAATTACAAAGATGATATGTCCTTCTGTTGACATTTTATTTTTCTGCTTTTGAACTTCCCACCATTTAAGGAAAGGCAGCTGTTTTATGCTTGTTAGAAAATGTTTCACTTTGTCAATTCTAGAGTGTCTTTGGTGATTAGATATACACTCCCCAATTAATTTATGCAATTAGAATTGAGTAATCATGGCACAGAAAGGGTTTGATTTGTATTTGTGTTCGTCAAACTAGTGTTAGATCTTGTAGCATCTAAACCTCTTTCTTCTGCTTGCAGTGTTTAACTTGGAGAAAACATTCAAAACAACATTCTCTTTACTTGTACTTCATATGTGGCTATGTTTGCGTCGCTTGAAGCAAGAGGGAAAGGAGGGTGTTGAATTTGGGCAGTACCTTTATGAGATTTACAATCACGATGTGGAGCTAAGAGTGTCCAAAGCTGGAGTAAGTAGTCATTTAAGAATATATATCTTTTCACCAATAATGTACAATGTGAAAATTTTCCATAATATTTCCTTTTAGAAACAATTAAGTAATTATAAATGTTTTTTTAACATCATTGTCCATTAATAGTTCTAAACTGGAAATATTTTACCACAAATTCCTTTTTCACAATTTTTATAAAGTAGTTTGGGGACTGGCCTCTGTATTGGTGAATTATGATAATTCAATTTGAAATGGCAGGTTAATCTACTACTGACTAAGTGGATGAAAGAGCTCGAGAAGATTTTTTATGGGAACATTGTTGCATATGATACTGCCATACTTCCAGAAGCTAAACCGGGTGATTTCTCTAATGTTATATGGAGGTAGGTACTAATCTGCATTCAACCCTGCACCGGTTGAAAGTAGGAAGCTTTAGATCAATTCTTTCTCTGCTTCTCTCTGTTTTGGTTATTGAATCAGTGAAGACTCAGTCCTACCATGTACTTCCTTTATATTCGTACTTTATCCTCATCTGTTTTTCTTTTCTTTTTTGGGGTTTCAGGAATATATTCTCTGAAGATGGTTCTTCAACACCAGACGATGCTGCATCTCAATTAGTGCAGGTATGTCTATATGATGTAACATTTTTCATTATATCTGTGGAAAATATATTGTGACTATTCCCCTGATAATTCAAGCCAAGCCAAGATGTTGGACCCAGGGGTGTTTGGTAAATCAAGTCATACAACTTATTAATATTAACCCTTAACCAGTGAAGTTACTTCTTAACCTGTTGTCATTCATCAATTGCTTTCACTCTGGGTGAATATTTTGGAATGACCTGACTTTTCAAGAATTCATCCTTTTATAATTGATCAATCATCAATTTTTTGACATATTATTGTTATATTGGAGTCTCTTTGCCAAATTAGGGGAGCGTAGTGATCACTTTCCAAGAAGTAGATACAAATGAGTGAGGGGCTTTCTTTCCTGAATTTGTATTGTTTCCAAAATAACTTTTTTAAGCATGTTGAACTCCAGGTCATCATTTTTTTTTTCCCTTGTTTCCTTTGCCTTTCATATTTCAATTAAATGCCCGATGCTTTCAGCTGTTTCCACAATGCTTCCTTATTTTCCTCATGTATATTTAGTACACACTCATACTGAACTAATTTTTTATACAGGCAATGGCCAGGTACGCTCGCCGGGAAGTAAGTTGCATGACTTTAACAGGTAAACACAGTCTGTTTTGTTCTTGTCTGTAAGAACTGTTTGTATATGTACTATATTATTGATCATGAAGTGGATGAAAAACGATGGGTCAATGCCTGCTGCTTTATACTTGGTGGTAAAGTGAGCCGAGGAGCTCTCTATCACCCTGTAAAGGTCTCATTTGAAAATCTGCCCTAGAAAAGGGTTTCGAGGCCATAGATAGTAAGGAAGTATTATCTACAAGGAACTCGGCTTTAATTCCAGTGGAATATTTTGAACAATTTGTCTAATTTCATACACGATTTTTGAGTTTTTTTGTAATTGATGGCCATATGCCACTTATATCTTTATATTTGTGAACTTTCTGCTATACTACTATCATACGGACTGCAGTCCCTCTTTTAACTAAATCATTTTTAACGTGCGTTGTTATTTCCCTGGTGTCTCTGATGATCTAGTTTGAAAACATATAGAATTTCCGCCTAGTCATTAAATATTTATATAATGCTCTCTGCTTTTGACTTCTGATATCCCAAAGAAACATGAACAGTTATTTTGAACTCGGATAGTCCATGCATGTTAGTTGTTTTACTAGTGGAATAAATGAAACTTTGAAAGATATGTTAATGACAGAATTCTATCAGATCTTATGGAAATATTATTTTCACTTTTTTTCCCTTTTAATTTTGAGTTTTATTGAATTGGCAGATAAAGAAGCAGTATTTTCTGGGAATTTTATGTTCACCTCTTTGAAGCATGAGAACAGAAGCGGAAATGGGCCTCAATGATAAAGTGACGATTTCTAAATTTGTGATTGGGTAAATTGAATATACACACTGTGCTTAGTTTATTTGTTTTTTTATAAAAAAAATGTTGAATAATTATGACAAAGCTCGTGTCCTTCTCCATAAGACTTTATGCTTGATTAGCTCGGTGTCTAGAAACTAGAATTTTCATATTTTTGCGCTGTAAAACGAGAAAAGAAAAAGGGCAGAAGTGATTGAAAAGTGTTGCTCTTTCTCTTTTTCTGTCTTTTGTTCCTCTTTACTGCTAACGGCTTCAATTGTTTGCCTCTGATATGTGAACATGCAATATCATATATTATCCTGTGTTTATTCAACCTTGCCTTCAAAACAGAGGATTTTTACGGCAATAAATTAATGACTTACGCATCATTTCTGTTTCGTATAAGCTCAAATGATCGTCAAAATGTGGAGCAATTTGGGATATATTGTTAATTATGACGGGTGGTTTTAGGCTTAAGCAATAGAGGCTTGGGACATTCTGTATGCGACTGTTAAGATCATACATTACATGCTGTTTTAAGTTAAAAGCTAGAAGTTTTCCCCATGTGTGGTAAATTACACAACCCCATGCATTGCGACTCCATCGCATTAGAGCTTTGGACTAGTGTACAAGAATTCCATCACGGTAGTTTGATGGATTGGTTCGAATGGTATATGTTAAACTTATCTCCCTTAGTTTTTAAACATACCTCTTTTCTATTTTTTTATTACTAAATTTACTTAAATAATTCCACACATTATCTCTCTCCCATCCAACACAAACACATTCCAAACTATGCCGCACACAGCATCCCAACACCGGCAGCTCCACTCCAAATTCTGGGAGTCAAATAGATGAGGTAGATTCGGTTTCCCCTTCATCTTTGTTGTTTCAGGGTGCCAAGTGTGCTAACCTCAATATCATTAATTTTTCCAATCGCTGAAAATAATTCCAATTAAAAAATGTACAGGTAATTGTGTTTCTTTTTGGGTAACATAGTAACATGTATATAGGAATTACATGTTTCATTAGATGCTGTAATGAAATGTTCCAAGTATTGCTTATTAATTGTTCTTAAAACACAACAACAATTAGTAGGATAAGGAGGTCAGCTGATGACAATGGTGTTTGGGGAGAACATAGTGGCTAATATTTGGATGGGAGGGAGGTAAGGAGTGAAATTATTTAAGTAAAATTAATAACAATAAAAAGAAAAGAAAAGGAGATATATTTAAAAATTAAGGAGTATAAGTTTAACAATTACCTATGAGTTAGGTTGCATTGTATGAAAAACTAAGTTTGAATTTATTTTGGCTAAACTGAGTCCATTCCAAATTTTTATACGCCTGAATCAAACTAATCTGTGATAGGTTGGGCCAACTTCTTGGCTTAATTTATTTTTTATTTTTATTTTTATAATTATTAAAATTACAAATGATAAATCTAATACTTTATGTGTTGTTAATGTTAAGTTAAAATTAATATTTTATGTACATTGACTTTTATTTATTAATTTTTAGTGCTTGTTTATTATTACAATTCACATACTATTTTATTTCTATTGTTGTATATTATATTTTTTTTATTTTATAATATAAATAATAGCCTATTTTATACTACTATTAAAATAATAAGATAATATAAAATATAATATATTAATTATTTTATTTTATTTTATAATGATTAAAAAATATTTTATTAACTTATTTTATAAAAGTTTATA
>JAMLFT010005615.1:0-17269 GCA_026544285.1 Pachyrhizus erosus
GTAGATAAATATAGAGATAGAAAATCATAAAGGAATAAAAGGGAAGGAAAAGACAATTTTGCTTTTTTTCCTTGTTTTATTCTAGATATATTTTCATTTATGAGTGAATCTCTTAATTAGATTTTAATATTTACTTAGTTAACCAAAGAGAATAAAATTGAAATAAGAGGAAAAATGAGGGGAGAAAATTATAGTAAAAATCACTAGAAAAGACAATTTTTTTCATTATCTTATTTTTTATTATAATTCTTGAAATATGAATAAATTTCTCAAATTAAATTGTAATAATCACTAGTTAAACAAAATAGAATCAAATTTTAATATAAAGAAAGATAAATTAGAACATAAACATGAAGGTCTTCGAAAAAGACCATTTTGTCTTTCTATTGTCATTTTAACTGTAAATGTGTGATTGATTGTTTAAAATTTTGTTTAACTATAATTGGTTGTTCCTACTTTATATGATTTATTGCCTATATTAATGACAGAAAAGAAGATTTATCACCTCTACTAATAGTAAAGGAACCTATAAGATATTGGCAATTGTCTTAGTTAGATAGTAAATTACAGAAATAACCCTAGGATAGAAGATAAACTGAGAAACCTCTTAGACAATTATCATATAAAGTTTGTATGCATTTGAAAAGTAAGAATGAAAGAAAATTATTACAAGACGATGTCATTGAATTAAAAATCAATACCAATAACGATTGACAAATGAAGAAAAGGAATGTAAAACAACTCAGAATCCTTAATGAGTGAGAATCAAGTATGGAGATTGTAAGGGTTGACCACAAAAGCTACCTAAGGAATGTACGCAGGCTTTGGTGAGTCCTTGGAGATAGATAAGGTGTCAAGTTGTGAATCGCTCGGAATGAAGAGGGTATCACAGAACCAGCTTAGCATCCCCGACAAAGCTAAATATTACCAAGATTCGGTTAAAAGTATCCTAGACCAAGTACCAGGTAGGATATATACTCTCAATCATTAACCCAAAAGGAAAATTTGGACTATTATTGACACGTTCATGTAAATCCTCCCGAAGTTAGTAGTATTGGAGGCTATGAAGGGTCTTAAAATGAGTAGAATCCCTAATTAGGCATGTTACGGTGAGATGAGTGTCTACGGTAGCTAGAGATGAAAGTATACTTGCATGTGTTTGCTTAAGGATAGATAATTCACTCCTACAACCCCCAAAATTTCAAAAACAAATGGTGAATGAGTTCCAACCCCTTTTCCACTTGACAATAATACCCTTAGAGGGTCAATGGACGCATGACCTGATAAGTAGAGAAGACACTTTCATGGGCTATTTTAGATTCGCATTCAGATCTCCGAACATCATAGTTCCATGACAATTCTATCATATAGATGTTCCTATAATATTATCCCAGACACAACCACCTAGATATATGGGGGTAGCACCAGACGTTCCAACAGCTCCTCGACACACTCAACCACCTCCACGTCAAAACTCGTCTACGGGTTCAGTTCTAACAAGAATAGGGGAATCCTTAGAAGAAGAAGATCCATCTAAGTATTCTAACTAGGGACATCGGGGAGGGAGTAGTTGTTGTATGTTATCCTCAGTCTTAGTGTTTTGAATATTAAATAGATATTTTGAGATACGTAATATATATAGTTATGTCTGATCTTTTGTATGAGAAAATCTGAGTTATGATATAATTAAAATTAAATTGTTGAAGTGTGATGGTGATATTTAGGTTTCTCATAGATTGTAACCCCTGGCAAAAATTTTGTTCTAAAAATTCACCTGAATGAAAATAACTAAAATATTCTTCTCAAATTAAAATTGATGAAAAAGAGGCGTTACAAGACAAGCAAAAAAAAAAAACTTTTTGAGACCATGACCTCCAATCATACTAAAAATGACTATAAATGGAAAGATGATCTCTTTTATACCTCTTATAGCTAACCAACTTCTTTTCCTCTAAATTCCAACTATGTGGTTCCCTTCCTTCTCCTAAGCTTCTCTTTAAAATCTTGTAGCAAAAAGCTTTTTGAAAATGGCTATGGAGGGAAAGAATAGGATAAAAGAGAGTTTTATCTCTCTTAAGGGTAGCCAACACTCCAATTATAGGGAGGGGGTGCCCTTCACTCTTATTTATAGAGGCAGATTCCTCAGGTTTGACTTTTAGAATTAGATGTTTATCTTTGACCCTCAATTGGATTTTTTAATCCCTTCATAATTCTTCCTAAATAAGCTTTTAATTATGCATGACTAAGTTTAAATTTAAATTAATTTAAATCTATAGTCATTAGTTTTTCACTCATATGCCTTAATTAATGCACATTAGCTTAATTAATCTAAATCAACATTTATGGCCAAAAAATGAAATAATGAAAATACAAATGCATTCACCTAATTTGAATTCACCAAACTCCTGTAACATATCATAAATCTACCATATACATAAATAAATAAAAATGAGGATAGATCAAAATAAAGACATGGAATCATATGCACCCTTCTTAGTTTGAACATTTTTCAACCAGGAACCTCTGTCACCAAATCACCAAAACCCCAAATGAAAAATGAAAAAAAAAAAGAAAAAAAAAAGTAAATATTGAAAGAGGATTGAGTTTAAAGAAAAAGAGAACCTCAGAGCTATCTTTCACCTTTTTCCATCAGCACACACAAACCTTGATCTTCTTTACCACTGCCATCTTTTTTATTTAACATTAGCGAGATATAATCATGAAGTGGTATATGTCGTAACAATTTCAAGATTGCGAAGATAATCAATGGCCACTAAATCAAGAAATAAAGGAGCCCTAAACCCATTCCTTAACAACAAAAATACCAATGTTGCATTGGTTCTTCCCACCAATGTTGTACTTTCTTGAAAGCACAAGAGTATTGTCTTATGAATGTGATGAAAATTTTGTAATAGGGATTTTGATAATAATAAAAAAAAAAGAATAAGTATTTGAATGGTGTTGATGGTGGATGAGGGTGATTGTGGTTGATCGGGAGGAGATTTGAAACCAAATGAAAGGAAAAGCCTATTGGGGAGAAAAGGTTTGCTAATTAATTAAACTAGGGTTATTACAACTAAAAAGAGGAAAGGCACGAGAATGAAATAGGGGAGTGAAAAAAAGGGAGGAAAGACATTACATATTAAAGAGAAAAACAAGTTAACATTAATTGGGGTTAACATTAAACTATGAGAAATTACTTATGGTTTCTACAATAATCATAGGTAATTAACTAGGGTTGCATAAACCTCAGTAAATTTTATGTGTTACCAACAATCATATTAACCCATGTTAATAAATCATGGTTAAAATCAACATTTTTTGTAGTGATAATTGGGCTAGTTTAGCGAAGTGGGCTTTTAATGAGAAAATAGCCCCTTGAGCCCAACAAGGGGTTTTAAAATTATAATCCATTCACACACTCTAATAGTTTAACCTAAGGGGAAAAAGGGAAATGGGAGAAAAAAAAGAGTAGAAGAAAGGAAGAAAGAAAAGGACTAGGCCTCTATCAATAGTTTGTCAAGCATCTTAAGGTGAGTACAACCTCTTGCCTATTTCCCCATTTCTTATTATTGCTCATATGCATTCCTTAGTATGTTTTTCCTTTTCCTACTTATGTTTTCCTTATATTCTTCATATGAATTGTATGAGTATACCATGATAGTATTCGATTGGGGTTTTTATACAAATAAATGTTTACAATATGATTGGGAATTTAGGATTTATAATTGTATGGTAGGTGGAGTTTTATGATGTTTTGAATGTTACAAACAATTAAGCGTGCTCCAATTTTATGTATCCAAGAGGTAAGAGGTCATATAGGAAGCCTCAGCTCCAAATTCATGCCTTAAACATGCATTGAATTGTTATTAGTATCTCAAAATGGGAGCACAATTAGACTTTGTTTGCTACGCCTAAGCGTGATCTCTAAAGTGTGAATTAGGCTTAGGTTTCTTCATAAAAATTATAATTTTAAATGTTAGCTAACTAATACTCCATTTTTTTTAAAAAAAAAAAAAACACATTTGTTATAAAAAAATGAAAAAAATTTATCTATATTTAATGAAATGTAATGTTATTTAATAAATTTAAGAATATGGGGTGTAAAGTTCATTAAATTATATGGTAATATATCATTAAATAACATTATTATTATTTTTATATTAGCAATATATTATATTTATTTTTTATTAAATGATATACTCAAATTAAAAATATAATCAATATTGTTAATTATTCAAAATATTTTAATTTATTCACAAATATTTATTATTTTTTCTCTCTCATTTATTGTAAGCATGTAAAATATTTAATAAAGATCATTAATAGTCCTACTATAATAGTATTTTAAGGGCGTAGGGTCATTAAATATATCCTATTAAATGCTTTTTTTTACAGTTTCTATTAAATGCTTTTAATTACTTAAAAAGTTTACAATAAATGATTTTTGTATTTCTAAACAATAAATGCTTTTCTACATTAAAGTATTCCTTTATGTAAAAAGCAATTAAAAAGTTTCCACTTTTGTTTCTTTAGTTGTCTCGTGTCTCTAAAATTCAGGAAAAAAAATAAGAATATATATTTTTTGGTAACAAAAATAAGAATATATTTGAAAAGATGCAATATCTTAAACTTTGAAAGAATAAATAAATAAGAATAATTTTAAAAAAAATTATGCTAGGTGCAGAGTTTTTTCTTCTTTTTCTTAGGTATCTTTAGAAGTAATTAATTTTGTTTGAATACTAAATATGAGCAATTCTTTTAACAAAAATTTACATCTAAATTCATGATTATTACAGAGACTAACTCTTTTTTCTATACTTGAGTCGTGTTAATTGCAAGATTCATAGATTGAAGAATCCTAAATTTGCTTCTCCCTCTATTCCTTTATAATAATAGTTGTTTAAACATTTTACACTCTAATCAACAAAATCAATTATTCCATTATTTTCTTATTAAAACTGCAAACACTTTTTGTATAATATCTTTTTAACTTTGAAACAAACCACTTCTTTCGTTCAACATTTTTCTCTCTCTAATTGACTACTATAAATAACATATTGTTTCTCTCCTTCCTTAATCGGTTCACTATTATGTTAATTTCTTTTTTTTTATTAAACAAAACACTTACTACTTAATTGGTTAATCACCATATTTTTAATTATTTATTTTTTAATCTTATAAAAAATAAGTAAAATAATTAATAAAAATAAAGTTATAATTGAAAAAAATATTATCTTAAACATTGAAAACGACGAAAATGTATATTATTTGGCTGAGGTTTATAGTTTATTATATTCTGTTGTGGAGGCTTAAAAATAGTCATATATATGTATTTGTGCTGTTGTAGTGCCTCTATTTTAAATCCAAAAATAGAGGCCTAGTTGTTTCAAGAAATCATTATTTTGCTTGTGGTGGTGTTGGACATATTTTTGGTCTGATAGTTGCATGTTTTGTTGTAAGTTTTAGAGTATTAATTCACACTAAAAGGGGTAGTTCAACATAGAAAACAAAACTGGACGAAAATGTGAAGTTAATCACCTTGTTTTGGTGTTAAAAACGTGCTCACTAGAACAGAAACGTATGACTGACTTTTGGGACAAAAATAGTAAGTTAAATGGTCTAAAATTACTAAGAATAAGTCCTAATGGGTAGAAGAAATGGTTAGGTAAGTTTTAATGATGTTTGGAGTGAGTATTATGAAATTATGGTGTTTTACAAGGCTTTAAAATAGAAAACGGTAATTTGTTTTTCAACAGTCCATACATTTTATTTAACTATGTTAGAACCTTGTTTTAATGTAGAAAAAAAGTTTTAAATATTAAAGAATCATAGGAAAATAATGTTGTATGAGTTAGGATAATAAAGATTAACTTTATTATTTTAGAACCCAAATTAAATTCCTCTGTTTTTAAAAGGTTTTACGACTGAAATTAATTCATTTAATTATGACTGAAATTAATAAATGTCACACCTTAGGATGAGTACTTTGTATAAAGAGCCAAATGGGAAGTGTAGGAAATTAATTCACAAAGAAGGAGAGAAGTTTTCAATAAAATAAGTTCTATATTTTTCTACATATAAGCTGGAATATAAAAATAAAAACTGAAACTATTGGAAACTAATTTTGTTGAAAAATTAAGTTATTTAGATAAGAAATTAAATTATTTAAATAATAAAAAAAGTTTCATTTAATTTAGATTTAAAACAAGTTAGAACAAATATTTTATTGAAAGGATATGACATATGAAAATCGTGCCGTGACAGTATTTTAAAACATCCATAAATGTAATGTAATGATACTATAAAAATTAAATGTCAGTTGATTTTAGTTCCTATATATACAAGGGACCTTCCCATAAATTTTTAGTATATTTCGACTTCAATTGAATTAGTTATAAATGTTTTTTCATCACATATGTGTATTTATGTAAAAATTTAGTTCAAGTCATGAAATTGAGTTTGAAAATAATAAAACGTGATGAAGAATGATAAAATAAATAATAATAATTTAATTATGTAATTTGGAAAGAATTATAAATGTAAATTGTGTGACTTTAAGATAATATGAATTTACCGATATGAATAAAATATGACAAAAAATTGTTATGAGAAAATTTACAATTTTTATGACTAAACAAACAAAAATAAATTTCATAAAATTTGAGGAGTTATGAGGAGTTAATACTAATTAAAAATATCAAAAATCTTTGTAGAAATCCTCATGAACAATTTAAATTAGTTAATCTATAAGAGACATAAATTTATTTAAGGTGGAAATCTCATGAGAAATTATGATAAATTCACATGCTTGTTTGGCTTATTTATTGCAAGTTATGAATTGTCATCATGGATGATGACACTCTAGATGTATTGTAAATTGCTTGTTTGTTTATAAATTGTAAATCTTGAAGAACGATATATTAGTTGTTGTCTCTAGAAATAGGGATGAAAGATATACTATTATTTTGTAAGTTGAGCATAAGAGGTGATATAGACAAACGAGCATATGAATATGATATCAAGAATTGGTAGGTGACGAGTCTCATTATGTTGCAAATCAGTATAAGGCCATATAGCCTATGGTCATAAGACTTGGGGTTTGAGCGTGGATTAGAGAAATGTCGGAGGCCTAAGAGTTTGAGATTATGATATTGTGCATGAGACAACATGATCTCATTGATGTGATAGTCGATGAAGGTGAAATGTCGACCTAGTAAAAGTCATTGTGTTGGTATCAAAATCAATTTTAGACTTAGTCACAATGATATGATGGAGGTAGTTGTCAATCAATACGTAAGAGATCATGTGAGAGAAAATTAAGAATGAAGATTATATGAGTTAACAATAGTATGGTACATGATAAATGTCTATAAGCTCATGGAGTCCTAAGGATAGTATGAATGTCAAGTTGTGATAACTCTAAGGGTTGAGGGACTCACGTAATCAGCTATGCGTACCCAATGCATATGAAACATTATCATAGTTGGTTAAGAATACCCTGATTCTAGTATCAAACAAAGTATGTTCACAATCGTCACCCAAAAATAAATAAATGATTATGAACTAACATCATGTAAGTTCTTAGTGACTTGGAGGGTCAAGAGACATTGAGGGTCCAATCTCAAGAATTAGTTAAGTATTTAGGACATTACAATGAGGAATGAGGTACGAATGTGAAGTGACAGAACTTAGTGCTAAGAGTACAAGTACGAATGAGTGCATGTATTTACGTGTGTGTGTATAGCTCTAAAGTAGGTAGAGGATTCACTCCTTACATCCCTCTATTTTTTAGATCAAGATTGAAAGATTCTACCATCCAATATTTTGTCTAGCAATTCAATCTATTGAGGGGTGATGGGTCCATAACCCTCTCTTCAAGGAAGACACCTTCACTAGATCAGTGTGTTTCACCTTCCTACCACCAAAGGACACACCACACAAGAGACTAGTACAGGTGGACCTACTGGTCATTATAACACAAGTGTCAACCTCGAGATACACTCGAGCACTTATTTCTTCTCTTGTGTCTTCAATTAGCACAAATGCAACAACACACTCCACTGATGCCCCTTCTTCGATTAGCATCATCCCAAATTTTGCCTTTTTCCTTTTTGATTCATGTTCCATGTGTGGATTTCTCTTGTTAGGAAATTCGATGGGCTAGAATGTGACTCAAATGGTTGTTACTCCAGCAAAAGAGTCAAGGTTTATAGAGGTCATGGACAAGGAAAAGGAAAATGAGTCATTCGAGGAAGATGATCTTTTTGAGAAATTTGCTTAGGCAGAGATTATGATGTACAATCACGAGGTGTGTAAATAGGATTTACTTCTTACTACTCTAACTATGATACTAGGGAGGGTAGACTAAGTTATTCTTTTGTATATAAGCATTGTAAATCTCCTTTTGAATAATTTTATTCTTTTTGATAAATTCTTTGGTTTGTATGTTAGTATTCTTATGTTAATTATGACTCTAGTGAATGGATAACTATGAATGCACTAATAAGTGGTTGATTTCATTTTGAGATTCAAATTTACTTATATTACTGATGTATTTTTATGTCTATGTGATACATTACAACTTCAAAATGTGTATAAGTATAAATGTGCTTTGACCCTACATTTATTTATCTATTAAGTAATTAAGAAGTGAAATTTTATTTAATAATACTTTACAATTATAAAAAAAAAACATATTTGGGTTTATCAATTATAAGTGACTCAACTTTTGCAATAATCAATTAAGTTGGTATTATTTGTGAATCAAATTAACTTAATTTCATTATTTAATTAAGATAGTGACTTGAGGCATCACACATTCAGTTAAGTTCTTTTGCCCACCTCTATTGATTGCTTAGATAATTAATTTTATAAAAATCTATCAAGATATAAATGTACTTGGTTTAGAGTAGATTTAATTTGTGGGAGTATATCCACCTAAAAAAATTGTGGGAGTATATGAAATGCAAATACAGATCTAGCCTCAAGAGCTTGGATTGAAAATACTACATTTAGGGCTTTTTTTTTCTTTTCTTTTAGCACACTTTACTTCATTAGTTTGGTACATTCGTTTTCTTAACGTGTATTAATTTATTTGTTTTTCTTGTCGTCCAAATTAAGATAGTGTATGCATGTATTTAAATTTATGATTTTTTTTCTCTTTTAAAATCAAATTCCTTCTATTAGCATATGTAAAAACTCTATATTTTAGGCTCCTAATAATTAAAGAATTGCTTTTATTTTGAAGAGTTTTTCTGTTTTCTAATTATATTTTATTTTTGGTTTTTTCCTTTTAAGGAGAGGTCCTAAAAAAGATTAGTCAATCACTTCTTAACCCTAAATGATATCTCAATTCTTTTTAAACTTCATCAGTCTAGCGCTTGATCAATTGTACTGGATAAAATATACTTTCATCTTTCAACAATTTATGTTCTTAGAAGGTTCGTCCTTTACAATTTTAATATAACTGTGAATATAATTTGTAGTCATAAATTGTCGATTGATTTTACTTCACATGTTCAATGGATTTGGAATATTATTTTTGGTGTTTGACTAGTGCCAAATGTTCATGCTGAATATTAGAAGAATGTTAAGAACTTAGTTTTTATTAAACTCTTTTAAATATATATCATTTATTGATTGAAATTAATGTATTGAAAATAATGGAATTTTATGGTTCTCAAATTACATATTTAATTACCAGTATATTTTTTATTTTGTAGTTTTCAATAAATTTTAATAAATAGAAAGTGTGTTTAAAAGAGTATTAAAGAATGTACTTTTAATATTTTTTATTAATTATATTATAAATGTGGTTTGACAAATAAAAGTTTTCCATGGATCCTCAACCCAAAATTTTTTGCTCGAGAAACTAAGCTTGAAAACGTGCATATAATTTTGTTATGGTCGTAGTTTCTACATTATGTATATTAATTGATTCAAAGATTCATGATAAATACACAAGTTAGAAGTTCTTTTGAGAATTTTTCTATTAAAAATATAGTTTTTTTATTAAAAAATTCTTAAAAACACTTCTAACTTTGTATTGAAATATACTCTAATTAAATCTCTCTGTAATTGATTACTCATTTGTTTCATCAATTCTGTTTCAATTTTCTTATATTAACACTAACACTTTTATCTTTTCCCAACTTTAGTTTCACTTTAAGAGTATTTAAAGATGAGTTCTGGAAACGTTGAAAAGAAGAAGGAATTCATTGTATACAAAAGGAGAAAAGGAACTACCTCTGAAGAAAAAGCATTATCCCAACCCACAGAGGACATTCCCTTACCATCAAAAAGTGCTCTTGGTAGCGATGAAGGCAAGGTGGATAGAGAAATAGGAGAAGATGGAGTAAGCATTACTTTGTTAACTCTCTCTATATGTTCTGAGCAATTTTAATCATTTATACCTGTTTTTCTTTTTTCCTTCAGTTAATATAGGTTTATGTAAATCATCATGATTTTATGCCAAAATTCATGAACAAATTGAATTTATATGTGCATGCATCTTTCGAATGTTTAATTACATGTTCAAATACAAAATTTGAAGATCGATAAGCTATATAATCTCGGACGGAGCCAGTTGTGCTCCCAGCAAGGATAGGTAGTGTATTTTTTTTTTTAATTGGAAAAAAAACAAATAGAAGAAAAGGCATGCAACTACTTCCTAACTTAAGTACCTAACTCCCATCTTATTAGATAAGAGTTGAACACTTATGGGACTTCCTCCCAAACTCTAAATTAGATAGAGTCCTCAGCTCCATGTTCTAAATTAAATAGCAGAAAACTATGTTTTTTCAATCTCTAATAAAGAACTAAAAATTATATTTTGCTTTCAATACACTATAAAAGGTTAAGATAATTTATTAAAAAGGAAATATAGAGCAATTTATCATTTTATAATTTAACTCAATTCTGTAGCCATTCTCTGACTCGACCAAATCATACACAGTGACCCTCGATAGGTCATTGTTAGTCCACAATATTGCTGAACTAATGATAACCACTATGGAAAATTAATCTTCATCCTTTGCTTCGACACCACATCTCACTTATTTCACATTGTCTTTGTTAGAGCCAAGCTTAGTTGTTCCATGTATTACACTATCTTAATCCCCATGAAATAATGTTGTTTGTTATAAACTTATTCAACACTAGTCCGAGATTGTGCACGTGCTTGGAGACAAAACTAGCTAAGGATAGTAGAAGAATCGTAACCTAGGTCACCTAGGTCTATCATAAGAATGGTAAATAAGGTTTTCTTTTTACCAATTATATAATTCTTTCTCATTAAAATAGTACAAAATTTTATTTTCATCTTCCAAGTTTGCTAATGACAATCTAGTAATTAGTCCTCTTAATCATTGGTTAATGTGGGACATAGATTTTTTCAATACACCCTATCTCGTCCAATATTATTGAACTTGATGTGTGAATAATATAATCTATGACTAATAATCAGATTAGGATAAACATTAATATTGTTTTAGAGTTTGGCTCTAACTCATCTCCACAAAACAACTTGTAATATGAGAGGTGATTAAGGTTTAGGAGCTCACATAAGATATTATCTCTAATCAGTGTAGGACTTTAGTTTCTCCCAACAATACTAGTGTGGACTTTTGTTGAAATTCCCTCTATATTGATTTGGTACCATAAAACCATTACATGGAAAACAATGTTTGACATTTGAAGAGTACTTGGACATGTAAGCATTTATTGTCTTCCATTAATCACTCTTGGAACAAGTAACACCTATCCTCTATAAATAAGGTAAAGTTTGAAGAGTTTAAATGTCCTCAATCCCATTCCAAGAATTTTCGTTGAGTGAAAAAGGAGAGTGATATAAATTGAGAAAGTGTACGTATTTTTCTTTGAAAGAAAGAGGGTTGTACTTCCAACATACTCTATGAGAGTTGAAAGATAATCATTTGAGACAGTCAAATTTTTTTAGTAATCTTCTTGAAAAATGTAGTCAAATTTTATAGTCCTACTTCTATAATGATCTTTTGGATAGACTGGGTCCTATGATTTTTTTCCTTTCACAAATGGAGAGTTTTTCACATACAAATTCTAGTATTATTATAACTCTCTCCACACTTATTTTTACTTTGGCATATTGATTATTTTGCATTCACAAAGGAGGGAATTTGATCTATTAATTCCTACCAACTTTTTCCATCAATAAGCTACCTAATATGGTGACCAAGTTTCATACACCTGAATGTGCCATTAACATTCTTCAGGAGCTTGAGATTATATTTGTAGATCTTCTCAAAATTGGTCGAAACCTTCACAACCTTTCCCATTTGCTTTCTACCTTCCGAACATTAGTCACAAAGCATAGCATGTACCATGACTAGGGCATGGTACTTGGATTGGATCTCTCTTTTCAAATCTTCAAGTACAAGAATTACCAGGTTGCATGCTATATCGATTCCAAAATTCAAGCTTAAACAAATAATGTCATTGATCTAGGTCTCTGAAAATGCTCTATGAACTATGTAATAAGGAGGAGCAGGTTATATGTGTAATTTAGTTCATGCAGGTTGTGCTAGGGTTAGGATTTACTGATTTAGATTTCTAAGATTTAGTTTTCAGGTGAGGCATTTCCCATTCTAGAATGTAGACTGTTTGTAGCCTCTGTATATGACTATATCCAATTTGGTTAAGTTTCACAAGAACATCTTTTGAGTCATGAAAGTGAGGGTTCATATGAGGAGAAAACAAATAAAAGAAAATTGGGAGGACTTTATTTGAAGGGGTAAGTTCATTTGTACTACCTAAAGGGGGGAATTTGAAATTTCATAAAATTTAACTTTCTGTCTGCCAACCCACGATTTGGAAAGAGTTGAGAAAACAAAATGGGAAATCTTATAGCATAAATATCTCACATATAATAGTGTTTCTTTAAAGAAGCATTATCTTAACTCTCTGCGCTATTTTTTAATAAGGCAATATTATATGACATTTTAACCTTATAGCTTAAATGTCTGACAAAAAAGCTTTATTTTAAGGCAATAGTATATGATCTATTACGTAATATACTCTACTGTGAGTTTGAAAATTGGAAGAGTAAAGTGTCAATATTTTAAAAGCAAATTATTACTAGTCTTGATACCTACCACGTTATAAGAGAAAGTATATAAAGGAACTCTCACCTGCAAATGAACCTGCAGATGCTGAGAATGTATTGAATTTAGTAAGATTTAAATTTTGGTATGGTTAAGTGCCAAGGTGGAAAGGTGGAAGAATTTTCATTTCAATATTATGAACCCATGTACTATTTAAAAACTGTGTAGAAAATATGTATTTGTATATGGGTTTAGGTGTGTATAAAAAAAAAATATGGGGGTTTAGATACCATTATACCTAGAATTAATATATTTTGTCCTTGCTGATAGAAAAAAAAAATCAAGGAAATCTCACATTCTATAAAAATGCTTTTAATTTAATATTCTTGATTTGCATGAGAAGCGCATGCACAGTATTATGTATATATGTGACAAGATACATCTTGGCCATCCTAATAAACTTAAACCAAAATATTCAATACACCTATATTATTACATCCATCCATAGATATATACTCCTAACCTTCAACGCATGAAAAATGTAAGATTGCATGAATACAGGGGTTTAGGGTTTAGGGTTTAATTGTATATATGGGTATACTAAATTTCCAATATTCAGTATTGTAATATATTTTGGGATAGATTTGATTTTCCCTTGAGAATAACCATTAAATGAGTTCAGCTTCTACTATAGAACAAAACCTTTTTGTTTTCTGATAGGTTAATGTACAATTCTAATGAAGATACAAAACATGAAATAACAATAAGTCCTTGTATACTAGGAGTAGCACAGGTTCATATAGCTTTAAATATTGGAAATTTTAAGGTAATTTCTTTTTCCTTTTATGCAAAAAGACGTGTATATAAATTCTGATCATAAAACTATTGCTCCGAGCTTGTATTCCTTTTACCTTAGCCAGTTAGCTATTTCCCTCCGCTTTTCTAGCATGCCATCTATGGTGTGGTATAATGATCATAATTTAGCTTTATAAGTAGAAAAACGATTTAATTAATAGTATTCAAGTCATTCTGACATGGTATTTTCCTCCATGTGTGAGGGAAGGAGTTACATTTCGAATGTTATTTCATAGTTTGACTATATTTGTTTGGATACAAAATCAAAAATGTTTTTGAGAGCTTTTGAAAGTTTTTTTTACTGAAAAAAGTTCTATATTTCTAATAGAAAAATTTTGAAAAAACACTTTTGACTTGTGTCCAAATAGACTTCAAGTGTATGCCATGCCATTCAATAGTGCTACGTACGACATTAGAAGTAATATATTCTGCTGCAAAAGTTTTGACATCATTGTATGAGAAATTAAATTTAATGTTTCAGGGCAAAGCTGAATCCTGAAATTAATATTATTTTAGTTATCACCGGATACTTGATTTATGATGTATATCAAACTAACGTAAATATTTAGCCTCAGAACCCCATATATGATCTTGACATTTAAATGTTTCAATTTTGTAGAATTACTATGAATGTGATATTTGTTTTGATGGGGGCGACTTGCTTTGCTGTGAAAGTTGCCCTGGTGCTTATCACCTTGAATGTCTTTCTCTGAAGGTATGCTTTTGATTTTCTTTGAAATTAATTTATTGTTCCTCTTCAATTGTTCGATCATATATATATATATATATATTTTGCATGAAGTCTGTTCCTGATGGACCATGGAAATGTCCAAAGTGCTCGTCTGATGGTGATTCAAATCCAAAAGGCAACTCATCAAAGAAAGCAAAAGGCAACAAGAAAAAGTAGACATAAAAATGTCAACTTTATATGATAAGGTATGCTTAACAGTAAGAGCCACTGTATATATAGTTCTACCATTAATAAATTTTCAGTTTTCATTTTATTATTTTTCTACCTTTTACTCTGATAAATACTAAACGTATGTTGAGTTTTATTTGCATGTATTCATAGCTATGGATAATTTTGACATGCCTATACATGAATTGGTACATGGGTCATACATGCTGAAACCAACTTCAAGTTTTATATTGCAACTTTTAAGAGTAATATTAAAGTTTTTTTTAAAACTATAGTTTACATGTTGGGTCTTAACAAATGGCTTAGGGTTACCACTCCAGTACTACAACTTTGTTTTGCTTGCTCAATTCGGATTATTTGGCTGTCTTGTTCACTCTTAATTTTGTTAGATGTAACTGATCTAAATCTTTTAATTTCTCATTTACCACTAATGTGTTTAGTTTGCTCATTTACCAAGATATGGTAGAAAATCTTTTGGAGGTGTTAATCCAAATTTTGTAGTTAGTAAATTCACTTGCTAAGATGAGTTTCTTATTGCATTTACAGGTTGGAAATAAATGTGGCATCATCGGTTTAAATAAGAAATTAATGCCAACTTTGTGTTCAGACTCTATTTTTATGTTGTAGTTTTTTGTGATTGACTTTCAAAAAGCCTAACTTATAAACCGTATGGGATATGTGTGCTTTCTATGTTTAACAACTTTGACATGAAAGATATTTAAGAGTACTTAATTTGAAAGAATTTTAAATAAGTTTTATTATTGTGGATAGTTTTGATCATTTGGTTGAATAGGTTAGTGAGAATGGTGTAAGTGTAATAAAATTGTAGCTTTTAGTCTCCAGTTTGGCCAAACTCCCAAGGTGTTTAACTTTTAGTAGTTTTTGAATCTCAAGCGCATGGCCTATAAAATTTTTCTATACGAGTCCGAGCTTGTCAATTGAGTCAAGCTTCATGGTTAAAAGCAAAATTTTTATGGATTGAAGTAAAATTTAGAATGAAAAATTTTTCATACTTGTGGTTGGGGTAAAAATTAATTTGGGGAGTTAAAAAGGGGAATGAAACGCACAAGGAAAACATTGGTTCTTGTTTTACAATAAATTTAAAGTTCTTTGAAAGTAGATTGTTATATTTTATTAGTTCTTGTTTTATAATAAATTTAAATTTCTTTGAAAGTAAATACTGTCTTTTTAATTTTTAATATGTTTTTAATCTTTTAAAATTATTTAATTTTAATTTTAATCTTTAATTAAAAATTTATTTCTTTTAGTCTTTAAATTAAAAAAATATTATTTTCATTTCCACAACTTCACTTTATAGAATTAAAAAGAACAAAAAATATGCACAAATTTGACGAATTTTAAAAAAAATATTTTTAATTAAATGACTAAAACTAAAAGTATCTTAAATTTTAAAATTAAAAACATATATTAATTTACTTTTTATTAGTCCCCTCCTATCAAAAGAAAGGGATACTTACACATTGATTTGTTGTGAAACTTTGGTATGGTCGAAAGAAAGAGAAATACAAAGATATTGATTCCCAACTTACAACCGTATTTTGCAGCCAAAGAATCCCTATAATGCCTAAAGGACCTATTTGCAATTTTTTATAATTTTTAAAACGTTGTACAAAATTGAATCATTACCATGTTTACCTCTAATAACCAATAATTTTGTTTGTCCATCAATAGACCATATTTTATAGAGAAATATTTATATAAACACACACCTAATATGTAAACACAATCAATCAATCATGTAATGCCAAGTGTCTAATAAATACATAAAATAGTAGGAAATAAAATATTATATTTGTCAAACAATAACTATTATACAACTATAGGGACAAATATTATGTATTTTTCTAATTTTGATTCAAATTTTTTAGAATTAATTTGTTTAACTCATTTTATTCGAAAATAATATTTATTTTTATAATTTTTATATATATTTTTATTTTATTTTTTATATAAATAAAAGTTACATTATTGATATATATAGATAAAAAAATTAAAATATACTATTTTCTCAAAAATAATTATATACTAGAAAACGTCCCTTGCAACACAGAACACTAATGTCATGAAATTTATTTGAGAGAGATTTTTTATATAATATAATTTATAAATAAAAATAAAATCATCGTATAATTATCTGAAGATGATTTTATGTTTAAAATGTTTGTGTTTGATATAAAATCTAGAAATTATATATTTGTACGTATAGCAAAATGAAATTTGTAGCACAAAAATATTGTAGAAAAAATAAGTATTATAGTTTATTTAAAAGTTCAAATTAATCACTTAACTTTTTAAATATTTATTTGACATCAATTTTTTCTTTTAAAAATTTATTATATATGAAATAAGCCTTTAAAAAATTTAATAAACATTATTTATGTTTGAAAAAACTTAT
>JAMLFT010005616.1:0-17269 GCA_026544285.1 Pachyrhizus erosus
ATAATATTTCTAATAATAGTAATTATTCGAATAATATTGTTAATAATAATAATAATAATAATAATAATAATAATAATAATAATAATAATAAAAATAATGATAATAATGATTTAGTATTTGATAATTATAATATTTCTAACAATAGTCATAACAATAATACTGTTAATAATAGTAAATTTAGAAATTAGGAATTTGGATTTAGGGTTAGAACTTCGGATAGAAGTTAAGAACAATTAAGAGTCAATCAATTTTATTTTATTTTATTTTATTCCTGATATGTATTGATAATTATTTTGATGATGACTCTCCATGCATAATTATTTTATTAGTGGAAATAAGAATAAAAAGGCCAAAGGACTTGATGTATAAGGGGAAGGAACACTAGAGAGATTATAATGTTATCGACAATAAGGGGTATTACACTTTGAACAAGGAAAATAATTTAAAGAGACCAAGAAAATATATATATGCATATTTGAATTAAGTTGAGTTGTGAATAGAAATACCTAAAAAGTCATATTATATAAATGATCATGTTACCCCTGTATAGTTAAATTGGAGTTACCTTATGTTGTTGACCGTTGTAATCTTTGTTATTGTACTTAATTGTGATGGATTTGTAATATAAATGTGATTCCATATCCTTACTATTACTGGAAAGTAAATTTTCTAAATAAACTGTCTATCTGAGACAATGACAACCATATAATAGTTGATGAATTGAGGGATATTCAGACAATGTGATGCAGCCTCAACCGGTTATAATAAATATGTATACCTGAATTCTTAATGAAGTACAAGGTAAAATAGAGTGGGAAAGGCAGGAGATATAAGGAAGGAAGAATGGATTGAAAACCTTAACGAATGAGAATTTAAGTTGGAGAATGCAATGGTTTATCACAGAAGGTACTTGAGAAATGTACGCAGGCTTTGGTGAGACCTAGGGGGTAGATGAGGTCCCAAGTTGTGAATCACTTAGAGAAAAGAGGGTGTCATAAAATCAGCTTGGCATACTTGATAAAGCAAAGCATTACCAAGATTCGATTGAGAATACCCCGTACCAAGAACCAGGTAGGGTATGTACTCCCGATCATCAACCAAAGATTGCAAATTTGGATATTAAATGTACTCTAGTGTAAGTCCTCCAAGAGCTAGTAGTGTAGGAGGCAACAAAGGGCCCAAATGTGATTTAGAAAATTTAATTAGGCACAAACGGTGAGATAAGAGTTAACAATAGAAGTAGACTACTCTCTGTCCTTTGTCTATCTATGAATTGGTGGGTCATTCCTAGAAGCCCCTTCTCTTGCAGTATAATCATGGTAGACAAGTTCCATCAATTATTCCACCTGATGATTTTGCTCTTGGAGGGAAGATGGACCTACGACAAAGTTCAAGGAGATGGCACCTTTGTAGGATATGTTCGTTTCACCTTCCAACCCACAAACATAATAGTACCCTAGCAATTTCATCACATAGACCTGACAGTGGTTCTCTCTCAGACTCCACCACCAAATTCCTTAACATTCCTGCTAATTGGAGGAGATCACCAACCCCCCAATCACCACAACCACCTTGGGGGATAGTCCAAATGGACATGTGGACCACAACGAGGGATTCACAGGGGAAGAAGACCTCGAGGAGGTGTCTAATTAGAGTAATTCCAGTTAGGACTAAGTCCTTTTGCTGTTGGGAGTTGTATTACTATATTTGATTGTACACTTTGTGCTTTGTGTTTTTTTTTAGAAATGAATTAGAACCTGAAACAGTAATTTAGGATAATTGGTTATTGCCAGATTGTAACTCCTGGAACTTTCAAAAATTTTAAATAAAATTCACTCGTTAACTCTTATATCTTCTTGCAAAATGATACATGTATATAACCATAAGAATAATTAAAACTTGGTGTTACACTATTAATGTGTTATGGTTTAGTTCAATTTAATAAATTTATAGGACATATATAAACTTTAATTTATAAGTGGTAATTATAATATTTGTAGTTACACCAAACTAAGCTTAACAAACCTTAAGTTTGTTAATAAAATTATAAATTTAAAACATTATCATTTTAAATTCATAATAAAATTTATCATTTATCATCAAATCATATCAGTGTGTGTAAGTCCTAACATTAATATTTTAAATTCACAATAAGATTTGTCATCAATTTTATCCAATGCTTGAATTCATGATGAATTCCAACCTCAACAGACTCAAGCAACGACATGATCCTGAAGCAATGACAGAAAATTTAACACATTAATGTTTTAAATTCATAATTAAACTTATCAACAATTCTTATTTGTGCATGTAAGTCAAAACATTAATGTTTTAAATTCACAATAAGATATGATACTAAATCCAACCAATCCATGAATTCACGATGAATTCTAACCTCAACAAAATCTAGCAATGACATGTTCCCGAAGCAATGACATGTAATTTAAAATATAAATTCTGAAAATAAAAATATATATTATAATAAATATAAAGATCATTTAAAAAATATATAATTTATTTTTATTTCATCTTATCCTTTTCATAGAATTTATGTATTTATTAAGTCAAAATACATAAAGGGTTAATTCAATGAGCACAATTGTTGTAAACTTTTTTAAAAGAATAAATTAATCTAAATTAAGTCTCATAAAAGTCTAGTAGCTGTCTTTTTGAAATATTTACCCCTCATCACGTGACAAGATTTTCTTCAAATTAATAAAATTATATAACATATTTAAACTTGAATTTATAAGTGGTCAATATGTTATAATATCTATAGTTACACCGAACTAAGCTTAAAAAACTTTAAGTTTATTAATAAAATTATAAACTTAAAACATTAATCTTTTGAATTCATACTAAAATTTATTACCAAATCTTATTAGTGCATGTAAGTCCTAATATTAATGTTTTAAAGTTACAGTAAGATTTGATATCAAATCTAAGCAGTGCATGAATCCAAGATGAATTTCAACCTCAATAGACTCATGCAATGACATGATCCTCAAGCAATGACATAAAATTTTAAAAACAAATGCTTAAAATAAAAGTACATATTATAATAAAAAATAAATATAATTTAAAATATATAATTTATTTTAATTTCATCTTATCCTTTTAATTGAATTTATGTATTTATTGCGTCAAAATATATGAAATGTTAATTGAATGATAACAATTGTTGTAAACTTTTTTGAATGGATAAATTGATCTAAATTATGTCTCCTAAATTTCAAGTAGTTGTCTTTTTGATATATTTATCCCTAGTCGTGTGATATGGTTTGTTCAATTTAATAAAATTATAAAACATATTTAAACTTCAATTTATATGTGGTAAATATCTTATAATATCTATAGTTACACCAAACTTAGCTTAACAAACTTTAAGTTTGTTAATAAAATTATAAACTTAAAACATTAATGTTATAAATTCATAACAAACTTTATCACCAAATCTTATCAGTGCATGTAAGTCTAGTCATTAATGTTTTAAATTTCCAATAAGATTTGTCATCAAATCTAACCAATGCATGAATTCATGATAAATTCAACCTTAATAAACACAAGTGATGACAACATCTTGAAGTAATGACATGAAATTTTTAAAAATAAATTCTTAAAATAAACTTTATATTTTAATAAAAATAAAGATCATTTGAAAATATATAATTTATTTTTATTTCATTTATCCTTTTAATTGAATTTGTGAATTTATTGTGTCAAAATATATTAAATGTTAATTCAAAGATAACAATTGTTGTAAACTCTTTTAAATGAATAAATTGATCTAAATTGTGTCACCTAAATGTCAAGTAGCAGTCTTTTTTATATATTTATCTCTAAATGTGTGATATGGTTTTGTTTAATTTAAAAAAATTATATAACATATTTAAACCTTAATTTATAAGTGGTAATTATCTTATAATATCTATAGTTACACCAAACTAAGCCTAACAAACTTTTATTTTGTGAATAGAATTATAAATTTAAAACATTAATGTTTTAAATTCATAATAAAATTTATCATCAAATCTTATTAGTGCATCTAAGTCGCAACATTAATGTTTTAAATTCACAATAAGATTTGATAAGAAATCTAACCAACACAGGAATTCATGATGAGTTTCAACAGACTCCAGCAATGAAATGTTCCTGAAGCAATGACATTAAATTTCATAAATAGATTCTTAATATAAAAATATATATTGTAATAAAAATAAAAATCATTTAAAAAATATATAATTTATTTTATGTCCTCTTATCCTTTTCATTAAATTTATGTATTTATTAACTTAAAATATATAAAATGTTAATTCAATAATAATAATTGTTGTAAATTTTTTCAAAGAATAAATGGATCTAAATTATGTCTCCTAAAAGTTAAGTAGTTGTCTTTTTTTATATATTAATCCCATCGTGTGATATGGTTTTGTTCAATATAACAAAATTATAGAACATATTTAAACTTAATTTATATGTCGTAAATATCTTATAATATCTATAGTTACCCCTAACTTAGCGTAACAAAATTTAAGTTTGTTAATAAAATTATAAACTTAAAACATTAATATTTTTTATTCATAATAAAATTTATCATCAAATCTTATCAGTGCATGTAAGTCCTAATATGAATGTTTTAAATTCACAATAAGATTTTATATCAAATCTAATCAATGTAAGAATTCATGATGAATTCCAACTTCAACAAACTCAAGCAATGAAATGTTCATGAAGCAATGACATGAAATTTCAAAAATAAATTCTTCAAATAAAAATATATATTATAATAAAAAATAAAGATTATTTAAAAAACATACAATTTATTTTTATGTCTTCTTATCCTTTTCATTAAATTTATGTATTTATTAACTCAAAATATATAAAATGTTAATTCAATATTAACAATAGTTGTAAAAAAATTTCAAAGAATAAATTGATCAAAATTATGTCTCTTGAAAGTCGAGTAGTTGTCTTTTTGATATATTTATCCCTGATTGTGTTATTTGGTTTTGTCCAATTTAATCGAATTATAGAACATATTTAAACTTTATTTTATATGTGTTAAATATCTTATAATATCTATAGTTACACCAAACTTAGCTTAACAAAATTTAAGTTTGTTAATAAAATTATAAACTTCAAACATTAATGTTTTAAATTCATAATAAAATTTATCACTAAATATTATTAGTGTATTTAAGTCCTAATATTAATCTTTTAAATTCACAATAAGATTTGATATCAAATCTAACCAATGCATGAATTCATGATGAATTCCAACCTCAACAGACTCAGGCAATGACATGTTCTTGAGGCATTGACATGATATTTTAAAAATAAATTCTTAAAATAAAAATAAAAATTATAAAAAATATAAAGATCATTTAAAAAAATATTCTATGTTTATTTCATTTTATCCTTTCATTGAATTTATCTATTTATTGAGTCAAAATATATAAGATGTTAGTTCAATGATAACAATAATTGTAAACTTTTTTAAACAAATAAATTGATTTAAATTATATATCCTAATTTTCAAGTAGTTGTCTTTTTTATATATTTATCCTTGATCGTGTGATATGGTTTTGTTTAATTTAATAACATTATATAACATATTTAAACTTTACTTTATAAGTGGCAAATATCGTATAATATCTATGGTTATACCAAACTAAGCTTAACAAACATTAAGTTTGTTAATAAAATTATAAACTTAAAACATTAATGATGTAAATTCATAATAAAATTTATCACCAAATAATATCATTGCATTTAAGTCCTAACATTAATGTTTTAAATTCATAATAAGATTTGATATCAATTCTAACCAATGCATGAATTCATGATGAATTTCAACCTCAACAGACTCATGTAGTGACATGATCCTAAACCAATGACATGAAATTTTAAAATTAAATTCTTAAAATAAAATATATATTATAATAAAAAATAAAGATCATTTGAAAAATATATAATTTATTTTTATTTCATTTTGAGTTTGTGAATTTATTGTGTCAAAATATATTAAATGTTAAGTCAAAGATAACAATTTTTGTAAACTCTTTTAAATGAATAAATTGATCTAAATTATGTCACCTAAATGTCGAGTAACAGTCTTTTTTATATATTTATCTTTGATCGTGTGATATGGTTTTGTTCAATTTACGAAAATTATATAACATATTTAAACCTTAATTTAAAAATGATAATTATCTTATAATATCTATAGGTACACCAAACTAAGCCTAACAAACTTTTAGTTTGTGAATAGAATTATAAATTTAAAACATTAACGTTTTAAATTCATAATGAAATTTATCATAAAATCTTATTAGTGCATCTAAGTCGTAACATTAATGTTTTAAAGTTCACAATAAGATTTGATATCAAATCTAACCAATGCATAAATTCATGATGAATTTCGATTTCAACAGACTCAAGCAATGTCATGCTCCTGATGCAATGACATCAAATTTGAAAAAATACTTCTTAAAATAAAAATATATATTATAATAAAAAATAAAGATCATTTAAAAAATATATAATTTAGTTTTATGTCATCTTATCCTTTTCATTAAATTTATGCATTTATTAAGTCAAATATATATTTATGAATTCAATAATAATAATTGTTGTAAACTTTTTTGAAAGAATAATTTGAACCAAAGTATGTTTCCTAAAAGTTAAGTAGCTGTCTTTTTGAGATCATTATCGCTAAAATTTTGATATTGTTTTGTTCAATTTAACAAAATTATAGAACATATTTAAACTTTAATTTATAACTGGTAAATATCTTATAATATCTATAGTTACACCAAACTTAGCTTAATAAACTTTAAGTTTGTTAATAAAATTATAAATTTAAAACATTAAAAAAATTTATCACTAAATCTTATTAGTGCATGTAAGTCCTAATATTAATGTTTTAAATTCACAATAGTATTTGATATCAAATCTAACCATTGCATGAATTCATAATGAATTCCAACATCAATAGACTTAAGCAATGACATGTTCCAAAAGAAATGACATGAAATTTTAAAATAAAGTTCTTAAAATAAACATATATATTATAATAAAATATAAAGATCATTTAAAAAGATATAATTTATTTTTATTTCATTTTATCTTTTTCATTAAATTTATGTATTTATTGTGTGAAAGTATATAAAATGTTAATTCAATGTCAACAATTATTGTAAACTTTTTTAAACGAATAAATTGATCTAAATTATGTCTCCTAAATGTCAAGTAACCGTCTTTTTTATATATTTATTCATGATCGTGTGATATGGTTTAGTTCAATTTAATAAAATTAAATAACATATTTAAACATTAATTTATAAATGGTTATTATATTATAATATCTATAGTTACACCAAACTAAGCTTAACAAACATTAAGTTTGTTAATAAAATTATAAACTTAAAACATTAATATTTTAAATTCATAATTAAATTTAGCATCAAATCTTATCAGTGCATGTAAATTCTAACATTAATGTTTTACATTCATAATTAGATTCTAAATCAAATCTAACTAATGTACGAATTCATGATGAATTTAAACCCCAATAGACTCAAGCAATGACATGATCCTAAAGTAATGACATGAAATTTTAAAAATAAATTCTTAAAAGAAAAAAATATTTTATAATAAAATATAAAGATCATTTAAAAAATATATAATCTATTTTTATTTTATCTTATCATTTTAAAAAATATACAAAGTTATCTTTTTATCATGGCATGTGTAAAATATTTAGAAATAGATTAGTAAAGAGAATTTAGAAATAAAAAGGATAAATAGAATTTTGAATTAAAAAAAAGATTTGGAAGTTAATATAAATAATAACAAATATAGAGACATTTAACTCATAAATAAATGAAAGGAAGAATAAAACTAAAGAAGAAATAAAAGTAGAATCAAAATAAAAATTTCTTAAATTTAAAATAAAATTTTAAGAAGCCAGTAATATTAAATAATTATTATTATCATATAAAACAAAATTAATTTTTATCAAGATAAATGAGTTTTTAAGAAAAATAAAATTTAAAACAAGTAAGGAAATATATAAATCAAGTTATAGAATATTTTTTAGAAATTGAAAACATAAAATGGAAGTTGTAGGAATTAAAAACCGAAATTTTGAATTAATAATTGGAATATAAAATTAAAAAGGAAAAGGAAGAAAAAGAAAAAAAGTAAGGTGCCATCATCCGTGCTTTTCTCGACTGCCTATGTCTGTAAAGCTCCTGGCCGCCACCCTCGAAGTAAAGCTACATAGCCCCTTACGCCATCAAGAGCTAGACCGAGCTTCCTTGGTTTTGGCAAACAACTTGAGCCAGGAGTCCGCAGGCTATAAACGACACCCATCTTCGAAGATGGAAGGTATCACCTAGCAAACCAGAAGAGGAGAAATGGAAGGGACAACGCCAATGTCCAAACACGCACCCACACGCGCTGCTGGAGTTGCGAGGTTTAGGGTTTAGGGTTTAGGGTTTAGGCTATGTGATATCGTTATGATAATTGATCTTTGACTTATAAAGTATGTGTATAATCATATGTGCCTTAAAAATTGATTTCCTTTCGGTTGGTAAGAAAAACTGACACTAAGTGGGGAGCGAATCTAGAGTGGTAGGAGCAGCCATTGTCCCTACTTGACTAACTTGTTTGGATTCAAACGTTAATTTCTGTTGGTGCCTAGTTCAATGCTTTGTAATGAAGTTATAAATTGTATGATTCTGGTGATTTGGGAGATATTTGTGTTGATAAGCAATGCTTGATTTTCAACTTCATATCACATGCATATAATTATTATTGAGTCGGGAGTTTTTGCAAGCCGCTCAGAATGAGACAACCTTGGACGGATTAGGAACAAATTTGAATTTGTATGAAGGGTCAGTTTACATGCTTTTCTTAAAAGAAAATTTAAACCAAATGTCTCAAACTCACCCAGCGCGAAGAATGATTGAATAGTTTTAAATCGAAAATATTGTTGGAAAGATCTAAGTTCGAAGCAATTGGAATCCAGCACCCCATGAGATTAAATAATAAAGTTAACAGTAAAGTTTTAGAAGAATTTTGGTTACTCTACCTATATAAAGAACCCAAAGAATAATGAAAGTTATCTTACTAGTAAACAGAATACTAATACTAGATGGGAACAACACCTAATTGAAATTTCCTATATATAAATAAATATAGATTAAAGATAGACAAAATCTTTAAATAAGGAGTTGTGATTTTATGGAAAAAATTTCCTAATAAAAACCATACTAGCTAAAAACTAATTACCAGTTATTCGAGAATGTGTGATTTTCTTTAGAACCCAAACTTCCTTTTTTCAGAATTAATACCTGTTACCTGGAAATGAAACTACGATTTATAAGAATTCAATATTATTTTCTATATATTTATGTAGAATTGAAAACTTAAAAAAAAAAATCCTTTTAGGAAATCCTATACATGCAAACTCATAACAATCACCCCAATCAAAAACAGTAGAATCTATCCTATAACGTTATTGTTGTCAACCATTCCAAGGAAGATAATGATAGTATCCTCTGGTAGTGTAAGATAAACTTGTTGAACATAAGGAGCCATAAAATGATTTTTGCTAATAAATATGCTTATGACTAATAATACCCTTGGGATAGTAAGAGTAAGCATCTTGTCCTTTGAGACCATTTTAAATCTCTAGAAAATCGTCAAAATACGCTGTTAACATACATTAGTGATTAACTTAAGGATTTAGGGAAGGAATCTCAATAAAATATTTTAAAAGATAAATGAAGATTTGATCTTTTCTAGTTTATTCTAACCATTTGGAAACATATTATTATTTATTCTTGATAATATTACGACCTCCCTCTGAAAGTCTTGGGTAAAGTAAAAGAAAGACTTAGGAAAAAGAATGATTAACTTTAAAATGACCATTCTTACTCTATCCTATAACATGATAGTAAAATGTGTGCTTAATTATCAGGGATAAATGGTTATGCTTTGGAATGTATTGTATTAATACACATATGATATGAGTGATTCCATCGTTTGTGGAAAAACATACATACTTATTAACTGTCCATCAGAGATAGTATTCCCTAAAAAATCCTAAGATAACTAATGAATTGAGATCTACTCAAGCAATGAAAGTACAATCCATATTGATTGTGATAAATAATGAGTAATGTCTATCCTGACATGACAATAGTACCAATGTAATAAAAATGTAGAAGTGATGGGAGAAACAAGGAAGAAAGATTAAATTAAACACTATCAAGTGAGAAATTAAGATGGAGGATGCAATGGTTGACCAAAGAAGGTATCTGAGGAATGTATGCAAGCTCTAGTGAGACTTTAGGGATAGTTAAGGTGCCAAGTTATGAACCGCTCGGGGATAGGAGGGTGTCACAAAATCGACTTCGTGTCCCTAACAAAGCTAAGCATTACCAAGATTGATCGAGTGTACCTTAAACCATGTACCAAACAGGACATGTACTCTCAGTCGTCAACCAAAAGTTGCAAATTAGACATTGATTGATACACTCGTGTAAGTCCTTTTGGAGCTAGTAATGTATGAGGCAGCGTAGGGCCCAAAAATGATTTAGAAATTTTATTTAGACACAAACAGTGAGATAAGAGTTGATGATAGAAATCTACTACCCTTTTATCTTATGTCTATCTATGAATTGGTGGCTCACTCCTACAACCCCCTTCTCTTACAGTTTAAGCATGGCAGACGAGTTCCAGCCACTCTTCCACCTGACGATTTTGCCCCTAGAAGGAAGATGGACTTATGACAAAATTCAAGGTGACTATACCCTTGTCAGATACGTTTGCTTCGCTTTTCGACCCATAAACATAATAGTACCATGACAATTTCATCATGTAGACCTGCCAATTGTTCTCTCTGAAACTCCACCACCCAGACTCCTAAACGTACCCACTAACTAGAGAAGATCACCAACCCCTCAACCGCCACCGCCACAGCCACCTAGGGGAACGACTCAAGTGGGCAATGTGGACCACATAGAGGAATCAACAGAGGAAGAAGATCTAGAAGAGACGTTTGATTAGATTGGAATTAGTTAGACATAAGTTTTCTTTTGTTGTTTTAGAAGTTGTATCATCATATTTAAACATTGTATGGATACTACTTCATGTATGTTATGAGGGAAGAACTGGAACTCAAAGTAGTATTTGGAGATATTTGTTTTGTTCTTGAATTGTAACTCTTGAAACTATTGAAATTGTAAGTTTAATTTGCGCGCTCACTCTGGTGTTTCTTGAGAAAAAAAACAAAAAAAATGAAACAACTAAAACTTGGCGTTACACTTTTCATTGAATTTATGTATTTATTGCATCACAATATATAAAATGTTAATTCAATGATAACAATTATTGTAAACTTTTTTAAAAGAATAAATATATCTAGATTATGTCTCTTAACTGTCAAGTAGTTGTCTTTTTCATTTGTTTATACCTAATCGTGTGATATGGTTTTATTCAATTTAACAAAATTATATAAAACATTTAAACTTCAATTTGTAAGTGATAATTATCTTATAATATCTAAAGTTACATCGAACGAAGCTTAACAAACATTAAGTTTGTTAATAAAATTATAAACATAAAACATTAATGTTTTAAATTCATAATAAAATTTATCACCAAATCTTAACAATGCATGTAAGTCCTAACATTAATGTTTTAAATTCAAAATAAGATTTGATATCACATCTAACCAATGCATGAATTCATGATGAACAGACTCATGTAATGACACGATCCTAAAAGAATGACATGAAATTTAAAAATAAATTCTTAAAATAAAACTATATATTATAATAAAAAATAAAGATCATTTAAAAAATATGTAATTTTTTTAATTTCATCATATCCTTTTCAATGGATTTATCTATTTATTGCTTTAAGATATATAAAACGTTAATTTAATGATAACAATTATTGCAAACTTTTTTAAACGAATAAATTGATATAAATTATCTCTCCTAAATGTCAAGTAGTAGTCTTTTTGACATATTTATTTCTGATAGTGTGATATAGTTTTGTTTAATTAAATAAAATTATATAAAATTTTGAAACTTTAATTTATGAGTGGTAATTATCTTATAATATCTATAGTTACACCAAACTAATCTTAACAAATTTTAACTTTGTTAATAAAATTATAAATTTAAAACATTATTGTTTTCAATTCATAATAAAATTTATCATCAAACATTATCAATGCATGTAAGTCCTAACATTAATATTTTAAAATCACAATAAAATTTTTCATCAAATCTAACCAATGCAAGAATTTAGGATGAATTCCACCCTCAGCAGACTTAAGTAATGACATGTTCTTGAAGCAAACACATGAAATTTTAAAAATAAATTCTTAAAATAAAAATATATATTATAGTAAAATATAAAGCTCATTTAACAAATATATAATTTATTTTTATTTCCTCTTATCCTTTTCATTGAATTTATGTATTTATTAAGTCAAAATACATAAAATGTTACTTCAATGATAACAATTAATGTAAGCTTTTTTAAATCAATAAATTGATCTAAAGTATATCTCCTATATGTCAAGTAGCTGCCTTTTTTATATATTTATCCCTGATCGTGTGATATGCTTTAGTTTAATTAGATAAAATTATGTAACATTTGTCAACTTTAATTTATAAGTGGTAATTATGCTATAATATCTACAGTTACACCAAACTAAGTTTAACAAACTTTAAGTTTCTTAATAAAATTATAAACTTAAAACATTAATGTTTTAAATTCATAATAAAATTTATCATCAAATCTTATCAGTGTATGTAAGTCCTAACGGTAATATTTTAAAATCACAATAAGGTTTGTCATCAAATCTAACCAATGTAAGAATTCATGATGAATTCCAACCTCAAAGCACTCAAGCAATGACATGTTCTTGAAGCAAAGACATGAAATTTTAAAAATAATCTCTTAAAATAAAAATATATCAAAATAAAATATAAAGATCATTTAACATATATATAATTTATTTTTATTTCATCTTATCCTTTTCATTGAATTTATGTATTTATTGAGTAAAAATATATAAAATGTTAATTCAATGAAAACAATTATTGTAAACCATTTTAAACGAATAAATTGATGTAAATTATGTCTTCTAAAAGTCAGGTAGTTATCTTTTTCATATATTTATCACTAATAAAGTGATATTATATTGTTCAATTTAACAAAATTTTAGAACATATTTAAACTTTAATTTATAAGTGGTAAATATCTTATAATATCTATAGTTATACCAAACTTAGCTTAATAAACTTTAAGTTTGTTAATAAAATTATAAACATAAATTTTTAATGTTTTAAATTCATAATAAAATTTATCACCAAATCTTATTAGTGCATGTAAGTCCTAATATTAATGTTTTAAATCCACTATAAGATTTGATGTCAAATCTAACTAATGCATGAATTCATGATAAATTGCAACCTGAATAGACTCAAGCAATGACGTGAAATTTAAAAAATAAATTCTTAAAATAAAAATATATATTATAATAAAATATAAAGATCATTTAAAAAATATATAATTTATTTATATTTCATTTTCTCCTTTTCATTGAATTTATGTATTTCTTGCGTCAAAATAAATTGATCCTTTTCAATTTATCAACTTTTTAAAACAAATAAATTGATCTAAATTATGTCTCCTAAATGTCAAGTAGCCGTCTTTTTTAGTTATTTATTTCTAATCGTGTGATATGATTTTATTCAATTTAATATAATTACATATAATATTTAAACTTTAATTTATAAATGATAATTATCTTATAATATTTATAGCTACACCAAACTAACTTAACAAACATCAATTCTGTTAATAAAATTATAAACTTAAAACATTAATGTTTTAAATTCATAAGAAAATTTATCACCAAATCTTATCACTACATGTATGTCATAACATTAATGTTTTAAATTCACAATAAGATTTGTCATCAAATCTAACCAATGCATGAATTCATAATGAATTTCACCCTCAACAAACTAATGCAATGACAAAATCCTAAAGCAATCAAATAAAATTTTAAAATTCAATTCTTAAAATAAAATTATATATTATAATAAAATATGAAGATAATTTAAAAAATATATAATTTATTTTTATTTTATCTTGTCCTTTTCATTGAATTTATGTATTTATTGCAGTACAAAATAAAAAATGTTAATTCAATGATAACCATTATTGTAAACTTTTTTAAAAGAATAAATTTATCTAGATTATGTCTCATAAATGTCAAGTAGTTGTTTTGTTGATATATTTATCCCTGATAATATGATATTGTTTTATTCAATTTAATAACGTTATATAAATATTTAAACTTTAATTTATAAGTGATAAATATCTTATAATATCTATAGTTACACTGAATTAAACTTAACAAACATTAAGTTTGTTAATAAAATTATAAACTTAAAACATTAATGTTTTAAATTCATAAGAAATTCTATCATCAAACCTTATTAGTGCATGTAAGTCCTAACATTCATATTTTAAAATCATAATAAGATTTTTCATCAAATCTAACCAATGCAAGTGTTCATGATGAATTCCACCCTCAACAGACTCAAGTAATCATATGTTCCTGGCACAAAGACATGAAATTAAAAAAAAAATATTCGTACAATAAAAATATATATTATAATAAAATATAAAGATCATTTAATAGATATATAATTTATTTTTATTTCATCTTATCATTTTCAATGAATTTATGTGTTTATTGAGTCAAAATATATAAAATATTAATTCAATGATAAGAACTATCATAAACTTTTTTAAACGAATAAATTGATCTAAATTGTGTCTCCTAAAGTAGCTATCTTTTTTATATATTTATTCCTGATTGTACGATATGGTGTAGTTCAATTAAATAAAATTATATAGCATTTGTAAACTTTAACTTATAGGTGGTAACTGTCTTGTAATATCTATAGTTACACCAAACTAACCTTAAGAAACTTTATGTTTGTTAATGAAATTATAAACTTAAAACATTAATATTTTAAATTCATAATAAAATTTGTCATCAAATCTTATTAGTGCATGTAAGTCCTAGCGTTAATATTTTAAAATCACAATAAGCTTTGTCATCCAATCTAACCAATGCAAGAATTCATGAAGAATTCCAACCTCAAAAAACTCAAGCAATGACATGTTCTTGAAGCAAAAGCATGAAATTTTAAAAATAATCTCTTAAAATAAAAGTATATATTATAATAAATTATAAAGATCATTTAACAGATATATAATTTTTTTTATTTCAACTTATCCTTTTCGTTGAATTTATGTATTTATTGAGTCAAAATATATAAAATGTTAATTCAATGATTACAATTATTGTAAACTTTTTTAAACAAATAAATTGATCTAAATTATGTCTCCTAAATGTCAAGTAGATGTCTTTTTTATATATTTATCCTTGATCGTGTGATATGATTTTGTTTAATTAAATAAAATGATATAAGATTTTGAAACATTAATTTATAAGTGGGAATTATCTTATAATATCCATAGTTACACCAAATAAGCTTAACAAACTTTAAGTTTGTTAATAAAATTATAAATTTAAAATAGTAATGTTTTAAATTCATAATAAAGTTTATCACCAAATCTTATTAGTGCATGTAAGTCTTAATATTAATGTTTTCAATTCACAATAGGATTTGATATCAAATCAAACCAATGAATGAATTCATTATGATTTTTAATTGGAACAGACTCAAGTAATGACATGATCCTAAAGCAATGACATGAAATTTTAAAAATAATTTCTTAAAATAAAAATATATATTATAATAAAATATGAAGATCATTTAAAAAATATATATTTTTGTTTCATCTTATCCTTTTTATTTATTGCGTCAAAATATTGAAAATGTTAATTCAATGAGAACAATTGTTTTAAACTTTTTGAGACAAATCAATTGATTTAACTTATGTCTCCTAAATGTCAAGTAGTTGTCTTTTTGATATATTTATCCCTAATCATGTGATATGATTTAGTTGTATTTAATAAAATTATGTAACATATTTAAACTTGAGTTTATAGGTGGTAATTATTTTATAATATCGATAGTTACACCAAACTGCACAAACATTAAGTTTGTTAATAAAATTTTAAACTTAAAACATTAATATTTTAAATTCATTATAAAGTTTATCATCAAATCATATTAGTGCATGTAAGTCCTAATATTAATGTTTTAAATTTGTAACATCACAAATTTTTTATACAATACGATAATTCTAGAGTTTATCTTTTATCATAATTTGTTTAAATTGTTTAGAAATTTATTAGTTAGTAAATAAAAATTTAAAGAAAGAAAAGAATAATAAAGTTTTAGTTAGTAAGAGTGTAAAAATTAAAAATAATAACAAATATAAAGAAGTTTAAACCATAAATGAATAAAGAAAGTGTAAAATGAAATTACCAAGAGTTTAAAATGAAATTTTAAGAAGTAAAGAAAGAAATTAAATTAATATTATTATATAACAATAAATGAATTTTTATAAAAAATAAATAGATACTTATGAAAAAAAAATTAAATTAGTGGAGGATATTATAAATTAAATTATAGGATTTTTGAAAGAATTTAAAAAGATAAAAGAAAATTTACAAAAATTTAAAACAGAAATAAGAAATTAATAAAGTATAAAGAAAAAAGAAAAGAAAAACATTATTATTAATTAAATAATTATTTGGACAAATAAATTAAAATTTTTATCAAAATAAATAGAGAATATGAAAAAAAAATTATTCAGTAGGAGAAAAATATAACTAGGATCTAAAGATATTTTTTAAAATTTTAAAATATAAAACTAAATTAATAAAATTTAAAACAGAAAATACGAAATAAGAAAAAGAATAAAAGAAAAATGAAAGAGAAGAAGGAAGAAAGAAGAGGGATAAGGTTAGAAAGGTTCAAACCTGCAACCATAGAGGTGAAAGAGAGGATAAAGAGCTTGACCAACTAAGCTACCCACGTGGGGTAAGTTTTAAATGCAATAACAAGTATAAATGATTAAGGCGCTAGGATAGAATGAAAATAAAACGCAAAACTAAAATGGTATGGGGGGGGGGGAGATTCGAACCCAGGACCTGACACAGGGGTCTAGTGTAACATCCCATTTTTCCAAATAAATAGAAATATTATTCTTTTAAATGTAAATAGAAAAATAGTTAGTAAATTAG
>JAMLFT010005617.1:0-17268 GCA_026544285.1 Pachyrhizus erosus
GATATAAATTTTTTAGAATTTTAATAAATTTTAATTAATAAAAAATTTATTAGTTAATAATGTGTTTAAAAATGTGCAATAGTATTTTATTAGTATTTCTTAATAACTATTGAATTTTCTCTACTAGTAGACAATTAAGACTTGTTTATTTTAAAACGCACTTAACTAGCGTAGCACAGTTTTGAAAACTGATGGAATGGCTCAGATTACTTGAATGCGGATATTCCAATGTCCTTGAATGGAAGTACAATTTTCTTCCTTTTTTGCCAACTTTCCATTGAAGCCAATGACAGAGCTGCATACTTTTTTCCTGATAAAAATTCATGGGTTTGAATTTTCTCAGCTTTTAGGCTTAAATGTCCCACCACTAGAAAGTGATAAGAAGCTCATCACACAAAAGAGATAAAAGCCACATACGATTTGGTACAAAGTCTTCTGCAAGTTGATTTATTTGCGTAATGGAAGAAGACCGTAAGCTGCAGGCTTCTTATTTCTTTGGTTTGTTGTGGTTTTGAAATAGCCAAGTGAACCCTTCAATTATTTCCAATTTCACATTAATGGACCACATCATAAAAAGACAACCCCACATGCACCAATTTTTCATTTTGATGGCAATTTACACAAAGCACTTGAATTGACAACACTATTTTCTAAGAAAATGAAGAGAAGGTTAAAAAATGAAAACACCCCGTGCGTGGGAAGACCGTCACAGTTTGGGAATCTTAGTATGCTTCCATATTTGCGGTGGATGTCTTGAGAAGGTTGCGTGGAATCAGTGGGAGAGGGATGATTCGAATTTATAATTATATAACGACAAAACATAACAATGTCCCACGCAATATTGGAGTTTCTTCATTAACTTCTGGTAGGATCCTCGATCTTGGAGGAAAGGGATACTCCATGGACGTTCCATTTTTCTATGTTACTTAACATGAGATAGAGAATGCCAATGACATTTTTTTTTTTAAGATAGTGTTCACCAATTCATGTTTATTAAAAAAAATTAAGATATTAATATTAATATTTTTATAATTATAATATTTTTTAAAAATTTATCCTTTATTTTTTTTAGAGTTTATTGATTTTTCCAACTCCATGAGAATGAAAAATAATAATTAAGTAGCATTCAATTATAAAAATAAAATAAATAAAAATATTTTAGTAAAAAAATAATTAATGTATAAGATAATTGAAATATAATCTTATAATTTTTTTTTAAAATTATGTCTTATGGACAGAAACGGAAGAAGTAATATACTTGTATATATATATATATATGCATTTGATGTATTTTTTTTATTGAATACATACAAGTTATGTTAAGATTATTTAACAGGATTTAAATAAAACTTATTTATTAAATGGTAAATTTAAAGAAATTGATATTTCTCTTTATTTAAAATATTAAGATAAGGTATATATTTTGTTGAAGGTATTTACATGAAATTGTGTGGAGATAAATACAAAGAGAGAGAGTGCAATGATGTAAGTCTTATTTTATTTTTTCATATTATTTTGGCCTTTTTAATGAAATTTTAAATAATATTTTTAATTTTATATTGAATGATAAAATAGTCTTATTGTTTTTGTGCAAAATCAAAATTATCTCTCAATTAACTCCAAACCCAAAATTTGTCTCTATCTATAATAATATAGAGTTTGAACCACATCACAAATTTTACTCCTAACACCAACTTCAGCACATCATCGCCTTCGTGCTCCACCATCATGTTCTCTCAAAATCCCTCCATTTAGGCCTTTTTCTCTACTACCAATAGTGTCATCCTTAGCCCCATGAACAGACAAATCTTTAAAATCTTCTTCATATCCTTTAAACTCATGTTGATCATATTCTTTCAATAATGGAACACCTTGATGTGTCATCAATAATGTCTTCTCAATAAGAGATTGAATTGTTCATGGTGTGGCAATTTGTCGATTAAATGGGTTCCAAGCTACTTCACAAAGTGTTTTCAAAATGGTACCGCATACATATAAGTTTATAATTAAATGTGTGACATCTTGCATGTGTGCCTGTGTGTATAAGACATTTGATTTGGATGTAACATGTTTGTGTGACAATAGTTATATATATACATGTCTCATCCTTTGTATGATATTTTAAGCTTTAAATGTATTTGAAGGCATATCTCACTCCTTGCTTGTTTGTGTTTAGGTTAAACGTCACCCTTACAAGTGAGTCACTACAAGATCATGATGATGATGTTGGGAGAAAGGCTTAGGCCTTCATTTATTGTCTTTTATTATAAGTTTTGCCATAGGATTGTATGTTGTGACATTGAGGCTCTAACTAGTTATAACTTATGTTTTTCGTTTTATAGTTTTGAATTGATAGACTTATTGTTTTGTTGGGTTTATTTTAAGGATTTATAAGGCTAAATGTGGACCAATATCTTTTATTTTCTATTAAGGTATTTATTTACGTTTGAATTTCTTATAAGTTACATATATGATGTTCTTTATCTTTGAGAAATAAAAGTTTTCAATTTACTATTTTATTCCACAATGAAATGTAAACCTTTTCTGTAATGTGAGACAATGATACTCTTTTTAAAATAAATTTTCCATTCTCCCTTTTTATGAAATGCTAATGTGAGTTTTCATATTAAATCGACTATGCCACTCTAGTCAAGAAATTTTTATGTGATAATATCACTCGTTTAAAGATCCTAGATGTTCTGAAAGAAAATAAAATTGCAACATAGGTTGATCTTAATGGTAGAGGCTTATATTTCATTGATGCTTATGAGCATAAAGAAATGAAGAACAACCTTTTCTTTCTCACATTTTACCAATAAGTGAAAAAGGTTAACAATGGTAATGGTGATGACATAGTAGAAGACACTTAGGAAAGAAAGGGAAAATTAGACACTTTAGCAAAGGAGAAACATTATGACATCACTCTATTGAATGTTGAGGTTGTGGTGGTTGACAACAATATTGCATGTGGTGAGATTGATGTTGGTATAGATGACAATTTCACAAGTGTTTTCGTTGATGACACTTGTATGGTGTGTAATAGGAGCAGTTTTAGGAGCAATAGGAGTGTAATGGAGGGGATAGAGGTAAGAATGTTGGAGAGTTTGGAAGGTAAGATATGATAGGAAAGGTTGAGAAAGAAAGAGGGTTTAAGATAAAAAAAAAGAGGGGAAAAAAAGAAAAGATGAATATCATATTTGAAATTAAGTACAAATTAAAAAATAGTTTCATCCTAACTAACTCTCATTATTTTTAAAAAGATATTAATTAGCATCTGTCTAACCTACACTAATATTAAAATATATATTTTTTACAAAAATTATTGATTAATGTCAACCAAGTTCAAAAAGATCAAATGAAAAATATTAATGAAAATCATTTTAATGTCGAATAGCAACAATTAGCTAATGTTATTTAGCATTTTTGTTGTAGTGAATATATTATTAATGTAAAGAATTTCACATTATCAACTATTTGTAGTGACTCATATATCCAATGTCTTATGGATTTAGTTGAAGATATGATATTTGGTCCTCTTGATAATCTTAGTCATTAGTTTGCTTACCCTTTTAAGCGCTCTCTCAAATTCCTCAACAAGTGATATCAAAACCTAATTAGACATGAAAAGGGAGCAAGTAATATTGGTCAAGTGGTTAGTGTGTCCAATTAGTAAATGATAGTATTGAAAGAGCATGATAATGTAAAAACTCACTTGAGAGAGAGATTATTAAAAATTCAAATATGAATGGTTAGTATTACATTAGATAAGAAAAGGCTCAATGAAAAATATATAAGAGATGTGACCATTTTCCAAATTTTTAAGGTTTAAGTGAAGATACAATGTCTAATTTTCTTGATAATCCTAGTTATTGTTACCCGTTTCATGTTATCTCCTAAATTTCTTAAACATTATTCATTATATTTTATTCATTTTCCACACATCTATTAAACTATATCTTAAATTCAAGGATTCTTATATCAAAAGTTTTTCTTATAGTAATATTGGAAACATACAATTGAGGGAAAAATTATTAAAAATTTAAAATTAAAAGGTTAATTTCACATTAGTTGAGAAACATCTCAATGGAAGATATATAATATATAACTTATAAATTCAATGCCTTAAATTTTAGGGTGAAGATTGGATGCTCCCATAAATTTTTCCAATATTAATTTAGGATTAAATATGATTTTGATTATCAAAATATTTATTGAATTTTGTTTTAATCCTTAATTTTTTCTCCCTTAGTTTTAGTCCTCAAATATTTGAAAACAAGTGGAATTAGTCCCACATTTTTACTTTGTGAGTGCAAATCCTCTGTAATAAAATAGTGCAGTATTGGATAAAATAATCAAATTATTGGTTGATATAATACTTAAACTATAGATATGTTCATATTAGATTAATTTTTTACAATATCCATTTATTTTATTTTATTAATCTTATTTTTTTTAAAAAAAATATCATTTTTCTCTTGAATCTATATCATTCACTTGTAATTATTTTTTAAACTCTTATTTTATTGTTGTTATTATTATTATAGATGATCTTCTAAGAATCTATATGTTGCAAATATATGCTGAAGCATATTTATTTTGTTTTTAATTAAAAGTTTGAGTATATTTGTCATCAACTGATATTAAATAAATATTTTTTGAATTAATTTTTATATTATAAATATTTTTTATAATGTTATCTATTTGCAAATTATACTATATGAGAATGTTGATTTTTATGACTATTATATTTAAATTTTTCATTTTCAATGAAATTTCATTTTTAAGATAAAGGTTTAAAATTTGAAGACAATGAGGAAAAAATAATCTTAAAAAAATAAACTTTAAAATTATCCTATATTTTTTAATTCAAATTTAAAATTCTTTCTTTCATTATTTTTCTCTCCTCTAAAATAATGAATGGTTAATTAAATAAAAAATAAAAAAAGAACATAATTTTCATATACTATTATCAATCAATTTGAAACCATTTGAATATAATTTTTAAAATAATAATTATAAAAATCAACATTTTTATATATTATAATTTATAATTTGTAAATAGAAAACATTATACAAAATATAATATAAAAATTAAATTTAAAAATTAATTACTACATATTAATTAATGACAAGTATGTTCCAACATTAATTGAAAATAATAAGCTGAAACATATTTTTATAAATTATAGTTTCTTAAAAGATTATTTATAAAAAAAGTAAGAATTTAAAAAATACAGTTATAAGTCAGTTGTATAAATTAAAAATATGATGAATGAAATGGAATAAATATAAATCTTATAAAGAATGAATCTGGTATAAATAAATCTATAATTTAAGTATTGTATTGATTAATAATTTAATTATTTTATAAAATATTGTACTATTTTATTACAAAAGATCTGCACTCATAAAATAAAATTTAAATATTTTTTAGACAAAATTAAACTTTTAAACTTGCTAAACTAAACCTTTAAAAAAAAAAGTTTATAATAGATAAATATAAGTTAAACTCAAAACTTTAATATTAAAAGCCAGAGTAACTCAAGGTATATAAAACACCTACCTAATTTACTTATTTTTACTCATATTTTCTATAATTTTTTATTTAAATTTCTTACATTCTCACTTTCTATTTAATCAGATTGATCGAATCACTAGCTAAAACCTCAGATTTTACCAAAAGAATAAAACAAAAAAAATCGTTTTTTTGGGGTATTTTACTAAATCATTTACATTTTTTTTTATCAAATTTCTATTACATTTTCCGATTTATAAACTTTTAAAGAGTTATTTCATAATTCAAATCCATCGTAAACTCAGTTAGTTGAATTGAAAAAAATGTTTAAAAATTTAAGTAAAAAATGTACTGACTAACGGATCAGATATATTTAATTTACAAGAAAAAAAGTATTGGATTTACTTTAAAAAAATTAAATAAATAAAAAGTGGAAAAAATATTCTTTCTACATATTGAGATAAACGAGAACATGATTAAAATAAAAGAAACGAAATTTTTGTGAATGAATAGCAGCATGACATTGGAGAAAAAAGAGTAAATAATTTATTTCATTATCCAATCATAAATTATTATATATAATAAATTTATTATAATAATTATTTTAAAAGTTATAACAATAATAATTTATAATTATTAGTATAAATTTTTTAAACAGATAATACATATTTACTTAACTCATTTATAAAAAAATAGACCATGTATTAAATGTGTAAAATAATTTTATATTATTATTTAATAATAAATTATTATATTTAATAAAGTTATTAATTTTATAATAATTATCTAAAATAATATTAATAATAATCTTTATTAAATTAATAATATAATATTTTTATAATAATAATAATACATAATCATTAAATTCTTTTTAAAATTAAAGAAATTAAAATTATAATTCGTGAATTATAGTTGATTTTAGTTATAATATCACGATATGTTAAAGAAGTAAAATAACAATGAGTTGTAAATTTTAGAAATTAGATGTAATAATTGAGAAATTTATTTAAAACTTGCTTAATGCTTAACACGATTAAAAAGATTAGTATTTATTTACCAAGAAACAAATAGAGAAACGGCGTCGTGTTGTTTGGGGCCCGTGTTGACGAGGCAGGCGGAGTCGCCGGCTGAGGATTTGATAGATAGAAAGAAAGAAAAAGTTTCTTCTTCTTCTCATTCTTCAACTCATTCTTCTTCTTCTTCCCAAATCGAAATCAAAATTCATCCCTTCAAATTTCTCATCCCTTTTGTGCTTCCTTCGTAGATCCCACTCTCTGCTTCATCGCGTTACCTCACTCTCTCTTTCTCAGGTTATTTTTTTTTCTCACTCTTCTCACCTCAACATACAATTTTTGCGCTATCTCACACCGTCAAAAATTCGTCCTTTACACTAACCCCACATTGTTCCCATTCTTATCCACGGTTTCCGTCTTCTGGGTATTTCGTAATTGTAGCGGTTTCGTTATGATGATCGGAATACATGATAATAATATTATATAATTATATATTTTTTTAATTGCTTCCTTGCAGTGTTTCGCAATGCACTTTACGTTTTTCCTGAATTCACACTCTTTCCCTCTTTCCACCAATTATATGCATTTAGAGCTAGACATATCATGAGATTGACCTAAAATTGAAAAATTGAACTGGTTGGCATCTTTCTGCCACTAATTGTGTCAGCGGATGAGCTTGATTTTCAGTGATCTTGATTTTGGGTGAAGATGAATCTGAAGTGAACTGATTTATGATTGTAAATTTGTACTGAAATTTAGTATAAATTTTTTAACTTCGAAAAAAATCTGTATATATTTTTTTCCAGTTGTAGTTAATCGTGAGCGAAGTTGATTTTGATTCACTGGACCAGACATGCAAAAATTAGCCAAATTCATGTTCGTTCCATGCAAAACTGTGTTTAGGGAGTTGATTTTGATACTTGATTGATGCTCCATGTAGGAGTATATTTTCTTTGAGCTTCACTTACATGATTTGATGAAGTTGGTGATCTCACTGGTTGTGTCGTTCTTAGATGTAGATTGGTCCTAGTGATACTAATTATTATAGTCTTGTTAATGCTTAATTTAGATTCCTTGTTATTGATACTTTTTGCCTTGTTTGATTGGCTGTTTTGACTAAATATATTATTGTCTTTGGTAATCTGGATTTTGTCTGGGGATTCAGATGGCTGGGAATATCTTGTTTGCATCGTCTCAGTCTAGTTCACAGGCTCATGGGGACACTGATTCTGTCCAGGTTGCAGAGTGTTCTCTTTGTCAAAAGGCCCTATCACCTGATAATGAGATGGCAAGTGATCTTGCTAGCAGTGGCGTGTGTGGTGATTGTAAATTTTTGTTACTTGAAGACTTTGGGAATCATACTGTTACCCAAAGCTCACGAAGGAGGCTGAGAGGAAGATTCAGGCACAACAGTTCTGAATCTGTGGAGAATAATTTCTCACAACAGATCCCCCATGTGGTTAATACTGTGAGGCAACATCAGTCAGCTGCATCTTGGGAGGATGATCACCTTGTAGATGGTGATACCCCTGCTTGGTCATTGCAATATGCTAGTACACATACTACCTCTAGTGGGTCTAGAAGGTGGAGGCAGGTTCTTTCTGACACTGACAGTGATGGTTTTGATAATTGGAGTTCTCTTTATGGTGAAAATGAATCAAGTGCAAGTTTTAGACATTACAGGGTTCCCCGTGGTGAGACTGATTCTTTCTCTCACAGTGCTTATGGAGGTGACTCAGATATCTCTATGGATACTCGTAGTTTTGTAGGCACTGGAGTCTCTAATTTACCTGATGAGGGAGATGAGTTCGACAGTGACACTGACATAGATCCAATGCATGCTGGTCTCAGCCAATGGATTTCTACCGACGATGAAGAAGAGGAGGAGGAAGAAGAAGAGGAGGAGGAGGAGGAGGAAGAAGAAGAAGAGGAGGAGGAGGATAGGGAATGGGAATTAGCCGAGGCTGAGGAAGCTGAAGCCACAGCCCGCCTTCAAATTTTTTTCACTTCAAATCCAAGTGAGAGCAGGGATCGCATTAATTGGGAACAAAGGTATAATTCTACTGAATCTGGGGGAATGTTTAGCCAGATAATCAGGGATACCTGGCAAGCTTTTGAGGATGTTGATTTACCTCATGGAGCAAACTTTGGGGATTATCTTGATGCTAGACGTTTTGAAGATCTGCTTGAGCATCTTGCTGAGAATGACAGCTCAAGACGAGGAGCACCTCCTGCAGCTGTGTCTTTCGTGAATAATCTGCCACGTGTATTCATTGGCAAGGAACATGAGAAACATGGTGAACTAGTTTGTGCCATTTGCAAGGATGTCTTGGCACCCAGCACTGAAGTAAACCAACTTCCCTGCTCTCACCTTTATCACATCAATTGCATTTTGCCATGGTTGAGTGCACGAAATTCATGCCCTCTTTGTCGGTATGAGCTTCCAACTGATGATAAGGATTATGAAGAGGGAAAACAGAGCATCAATGGTAGAAATGTGATCCATGATAGGCAGCAAATAGATGTAACAGATGATAGTTCTTCTGATGTTTCTGATGAAGATGAGGCGAATGAAGAGAATGGTAGTAGTCAGGGTGGAATACAGCAGAGGGTTGTGAGATCAGGTTCTACCGCAAATTCTTCTGCAACAAGAAGTGGTAGAGGAAGATGGTTTTTTCTTGCAGCAGCTCCAATTGTTAGTCTAGTGGGCATTGTTCTTGTCTTGTGGTTAGGTAATAACTCTCAGATTGAAGGAAGTAGACATCTGAGCAGTCACTACTTATCTGAGCAAAATCAACATGCCGTTCATGCTTATGCCTCTCCAAACCAGAGGGAGAGTAGAAGCAGAAGATGGTGGTGCCCATTTTAAGTGCTTCTTGAATTGTTTATGAATAATGCCTCATGATGGCCACTTGGGATGAAATTTTTAACTGACTCATGGCGTGCCATGTGTCCTCACTAATTCAAGAAGATGTGTACAGATTTTAGTTTGTAATACCTTATCTGTTTTGTGACTCTTGTTTCCTTTCTTTCCTAGTTTGTGCTTCAAGGACCCTAAGTCTGAATATTTGATGATCTATCGTTGATGTTTTAGTGTGTTAGACCAAAATCAGTCATTCAACCGATGGGAATTTCTTAGCTTGGAAAGCACCATTATCACTAGTATTATTATAAGCTGATTTTATTGCACATTTTCCAAACCAAGGAATCCAATTTTTCCATTTGGCAGGTTTTGTTAGTTCCATAATTAATACATACAACTCCTGGGTATTGAATTTTTTCCTGTCAAGCTATACATTCTTGCTTCCACGTTTTTAACCATTTGTGTGTGGTTTTTCATGTCCAAAACGTGTCCAAACCCACACTAAAGCTTTCTTTTGTTGCAACTGCGCTACAACTACAGATTCAGCTTTCTTTTGGCATTTCAAACTGCATCTAGCACAGAGATGCAGCAACAAAAATGTAGGCTTATGTTTGGATTAAAATTTGAAAAGTAATTTTGTAAATTTTAATGCATAATAATGAATTTCAATATATTAAAGAAACAAAGAAAAAATGTTCCTTTTAAAATGAAAATATGATTTAAGTATGTTTTTAATCTCTTAAATTTAAAATATTTTTAGTTTTAGTCTCTCAATTAAAAATATATATATTTTTAGTTCTTTAAATTTGAAAAATATTCTTCAACTTTACTTGTAAGATTAAAAGGAGCAAAAACTTTTTAATACCTCAAGTTCACTTTGAGAAATTAAAAATAATAATTTTTTAATTTAAAAACTAAATAAAAAATTTAAAATTTAAGAAATTAAAAATATATTTAAATTTAAATATTTTGGGTCTATTCCATCTTTAATTTAAACATGCACAATATATAAAGAGGTTTTTAGTAAGTTTACTTCAACAGTTCATTTGGTAAATCAAGACGAAGATAGTCATTGGTCAAGAACCATGTCATGGGTTTCTTCTGTTGAGATCGTCATCACTTATGGTTACTCGTGAACCAGCAAAAATATTGGCTATGGAAGTTAAACATGACACAAAGCCTATTTGCTACAGTGTCAATTAAAGTATTTAAAAAGTGCAAAATAGTTCCCAATGTTAAAAATTCCAAAATAGTTACTGTGGCTGATTTACATTTACCCTAGGATTGATATCTCTTTCAGCTAAGACTAATACTTCTTAGGATCAATATCCCATATCCGTAAGGGGTTAAAACTTTTATGTTAGTCCTTGTGGGTTATCAGTCCTAGGGATGTCAATCCTTTTACGTATTGATCCTAAGACTAAGTTGCAAAACTTAATAAAAATCTTATATATATATACATACAAAAACTAAGCTTGTATCTGGTTCTACGTTTGAACCACACTAAATGCATAATTTATATGAATATGACAAGCTATAAAAAGTAACTTCCACTTTTACAGAAAATTGACGTGAAAATGTAAGAAGAGAACGTTGTACAAGTTGTATAACACAATAAAAATCTCTTCTAAGTATCTGGTCTTCAATCTCATCTGTTGAATTTTTTTCAAACATAAGTCTTCGTCCACCATGACCACTTAAATAGGTCCACGTTAGACGTCACACATATACACAATAAAAATAGCGAAAAATATTATCTTCATAACTTTTTTAGGTCTAGTTACTAGTTTATATTAGAATATCAAGTTTTGTAATTCTGTAAATACTAATACTGTAAAATTTTCCTTTACCCCATGTAGTGCTCAACCTCCAGCTAGCCTGGGACGAAAATAAATTGTACAATGCAAAAATCACGCTCTCTCTGGCTAGTAGGTTACGACAAAAACTAATCTTTTTTGATGCAACAGCGAATTCTGTCTATTTGTGTATTAAACTTTTGGAAATCAAATTGAGCGACAATGATGGGTACCTATTCAAGCGTGGCATGTGAGTATAATAGTTGATGATTCTCCTCGTACATCCTAATAATGCGTTGAAAAAATATTCCGGTATATTGCTGGTAAATGGGCTCTCCAAACCAATTTGGAATAGTTAATAGACCCAACGGTTTAAAATAAACAATCAAACTTTAATGAGGATGTTTTCCAGTTTTTCTGAACAAACATCAATCAGTAGACAGCAGATATCTTGATCTTGATCATCATATAAATGCATTTTATATAAAATATTGAAATTTCTCCACTAATCTAACATGGGAACAAAATGAATTGGATAAAAAAACAAAATCATTGCAAAACTATGATAGCTGTCTACAGTTTCAGAAAAGTATGTATAGATATAAAATAATCCATGCTGCCATTGAGAATATAGCAAAGATATGAACCCAAAACAGTACAGCAGCTGCATCCCTTCCACAACCTCTTAGATTGGCAACAGCACCTGTGAGCAAGTAAAAAATTTGTGTAAAAAACCAACATAAAATACTTGTCCGTACAAAGTCCATTTTTTTGTTATTTGTTAACTGCTATATATCAACAATCTTGTTTAAAAATGACAAAAATCCTTGGAGCAACTTGAGACTACTAAAAAGCCAAAGCAGCAATTATTTCCCACCTTTCGATCCACTTTGCCAACCCAAGAAGAACCTATGTTGTTACGTGTGTGGTATAACAAAGTTTGTACTTTTAACTCGTATAGAATGTTTAAATGATTCTACCAGTAAGGAGTAGGATAAATGTGTGTGCTATACCTGCAAGGACGGATGTCGGCATTGAATGCTGAAGGAGCAGGACAAATCGAAACATCTTATCATCAGGGGGAAGAAAACCAAGCTTGTCAGCCAATTTGACAATCCCAAGTCCAACAGGAGGCACTAAAAGTAACCGCGCAAAAATAATAGCAGCAGTTGTCCGAAAACCAAGTTTTGAACTTCCAGGTCCTGCAAGCAAGACAAAATGTCACCCATGATTCATTTAAACACTTCAGTCAAAAGAACACTCGACTCTTACTAAGTGACATTGATTTAAATATAATGAGAACACTATGACATTACCATCAATAAGGTTGCCTCCCAGGGCCAACAGAATGCAAGGAATCATGGCCTCCCTGATCACCAAAGGAACTATTAGAATGTATCTACTATAATAGTATCATAAGGAATCCTAAATGACTTCTGACAGAAATTATTTGCTATCAGTTTAGTTCCATAACACATTTTTGAAGTTTATTGGATTGGATTTATAGCCAAGATTGAAATATTTTCCTGCAAATATTTTTTTTTTGTTTTAAATATTTTGTTTTAGGGGAAAAGAGCTAAGAGAAAGAGGGAGGAGTTTAAGACATCCTCTTCTATACCAATAGATGAGCATAAAAATAAATATTGACCCCAAATAGGTTAAAATTTATAGTTGTAAAATCAGTTAAAAAAAAGAATAATTGGCTGAAACTATGAGTTAAGATAGGCCTACTCTTTGTTATTTCTGATAGTAAATGTTTTCCTATGTTGTTGCTCCATTTTCTCAAAGAAAATGATTGAACTGCCAAAACCATCTAAACTTTTAACCAAGGACTTAAACCATCAATGTGACAGAAAATGCCTATAAGTGATTGATTTTCCTTTAAAACTAATATCCATGGCCAAAAAGAAAACAAAATTGTTATATGTAAAATAGTTGGTATGTTGTTCAATAATAGACTAGTGACTACCTATATTATAAAAGAAAATAAACTAAATTTCAGAGCACACTCTACATGAACATAAAAACACCCATTTAATTAATTAAATGGGCATACCCAAGAATCATACAGCTATCCGTGAAGAAAAACAGTGGAGCATCAGGTGTAAAGATCAGTTGCCTGAGAAATGGGACTGCCCCAAATGTCATGGCAAGGATCTGCAAAACAAATGCAATACTTCAATCAAAATCAACTCTATTAATATATCCACACAACACTGGTCTATTTACCACAAACCAGTAAACTAGCTCACAAACACTACTTCTATTTTAACAAGTGTACGTGTAAAGTATTTTGCTCTGGGTATTTGATTATTACAAAAGTAGGTAAACCTACACATCCGTTTCCTACTGGTTTTTAACTATTTATAAGATACAGCATAAATACTGCTGATACAGAGAAGTCAAACGTGGAAAGGGAGAAGGTAAGCATAAAAGGAAAAAGAAAGTTCAGGGTCACTATCCTGGATGCTTTGAACAGAATTATTCTTGATAAGGTTGCTCTGGTTCTAAAATTGGACGCTAAAGGAATCCTCCACAGGAAATCCAGATTCTTAGAGTACAAATGTGTTTCTCTAATTGATCTACCAGATTTTGCAGAAAACATCATACATAAATTAGATAACCCTATCAGGACAAGTAAGGAATAACCTCCAAACAAACATTGACTCAAAACTGGAGAGGGGTGAGGAGAATCTAGTTTGTAAAATGAAAAAAAAAAAAAAAAAAAAACCAAATAGTAATTATAAGTTCAATAATGAAAAGCTTACTGATGCAATGATAGGCGGTTGAAGAATTTGCTTAAGCTTCAACTTCTCATATAGGAATGCCAAGAAGTCTTTAATCTGCATCAACAAACATGTGTTAACCTCATATGCAGGGAAGAATGACACATAAAGGAGTATGACAGGTATAAATAGAGAAAATTTATAAATTGAACCTGAAGGATATAAGAAAGAAAAATTCAAATCAAAATGCATGTCCAGACAAATCAGAGAACATAATTAAGAAAATAACATGATGCTGTATAAACTCTAATTTTTACACAAAACAGTTCAGTCACACTGCAGTATAGAATGGTACAAATTACCATCATTGCATGGCACAGTAGTCAGGTGTCATCTACTCCACAAAAGTGCAAGAAGAAGGGGGAAATGCCGACTTAGATTATAGGTAAATATACTCGAGAAAATCATAGCACCAGTATGTACATGATTGTCACCTTGGAAACAATGAAACTATCTCCCCCATCCGCTGGGAAATAAAAAAGAAGACTCAATCTCACCTCCCACTTCCTTGATTTATTTTGGGATATTGAAGTGTCCCCCTCCTCCTTAGCAAGCAATGGAGCATGTTCAGGTGTAGCATCACCCATCGCAGTGCTCTTTAAGGGAACACTTTCATTGTCAATCTCAAATGTGCCTTCTGGAGGAGGCGCCAACATATGAAATACATATGTATATAGGATGATAGCACCAACCTATGACAAATGAGAATTAATAACTCCCAATTAGTACAAGGATTTTGCTTTGATGGGAATACAATATCTAGAACAATATTAAGCATATGAACTAGTCTAAATTATAATAAATACCCTATATATTGAAAATTTGCTTAAGAGGTGAATGAATTATAAGTGAATGAATAAGATATCAACAACTAGGACAAGACGCAGTAGACAGCAAGATATCAAGAACCTACCCATTGCCCGAATGATATATATGCAGTTCCATCTGTGCTACATTTTTCTGAGTCTCCAAAGGGATTGGATTGATCTCGACATAAAGCAGAAATCAGGACAAGTGGAACATTCCCAATATTCCCTGTATAATAATTTGCAATCGTAAGACTCAAGACAAAGCAAAACCAGCACAAGGATTCAAACAATTCCTTCTCTGGAGATGAAGGTGTCCATGTCCAAGTCCAAGACTAATGCAAGATTCCAAATGTAAAGAGAGACAAACAGGGTTGATTCATTTCTGGCTTACCGATTCCAATCTGTACAATTGTAAACTTAAAGAAAGGGTACGGGGGTTGGATGATTGTGGCAACAACAATACCAATGAGTGAGCCTGCTATGGAACTCAGAACAACATTCACAGGAATAAACCACCTGCATAGAATTAAAGATCAATAATTTGGGGGGGATGTGTGTGGATACAAAATAATAAAAGGAAAAATAAAAGTGGGGGGAATTGGATACTAGATACCACAGCTTACCAATCAAGCATCTTCTGCAAGGTAACAGCTTGACCCAATTGGGAGAAAATCAGGCATGGTAGCAAGAGTGTAAAAACCAGCTGCAAGAACCAAGAAAAGGGTGAGTGAGAATTCGAGGGCATATGCCACATGCGTCATACACACATGCATACATACCCCATTCAAAAGCTTTCTTCCAGAAGCAGGCAAGATGTTGACATACTTGGAAGCCATAAGGAGTCCCAAGGAACACATGGTGAACACTTTAACTATGGGCATCACAGCAATTTTTATGGACCCAAACACGGATTCTCCTCCTGCACCCTCAGTTTGGAGGGCCAAGAGAATCCTCTCCATCGTGGCCATTGCTATATGGAGCCCAAAAACCAATTCAATCTGAAACTGTTCGAGACAACAAAAGTAAACTCCTTGATTGAATAAAAACATTCCACAATTAATAGAACCAAGAATTACAAACACAATTCAAAGACAAAAAAGAAGAATCTTCCAAATCAATAACTTTACCTCATGCAACTATGAAGGACCTGAAGAAGATCTTAGCCTTGAACCGTCATTGGCTTAAGAGAGAGAAAGAGAAAGTGGTTTATTATGTTATGGGTCAGTGGTGTATGTCTTCTAACTACAGCACATGAATACGAATATGATTCTGTTCTCTTTTTTTTTTTTCTCTCTCTCTTCCTTGGACCTAACTATGAAGACATAAAATCAGCAAAAAAAGAAAAAAAGAAAAAAGAACACCCTTCAAATTTAAATAATGTAAATGTGATGTAACTTTAATTAACACACCTGTCCTTCTTCATCCCAAATTCATTAAAAAGATTGGAAGTTAGGAACAAACCGAAAGAAAGACAAGTCCTCATGTCCACACGTATTTGTATCGTTTTTTCGTTCTTCATTTTTCTTTTCTTGGGGTTATAACGTCAATTTTTTTCTTTCCAACTTACGTGACCATTCTTCTATGGCGTTTGATTAGCCTGTTATAATAATATCAAAGATTTACTTATTTGTTATTATTGTTATACTAGTTTATATTACTACTCAAACAATATATAATTTTTTAATTTATCAATTATTAATTTGCACAGAGAAATTTAAGTAAGCAGTTTCAATTTAAGTAAGAGTTTAAAATACTTTATATTAAAATGTGTTGTTTCGGTAATATTTTAAAAAATATTTGAAATTCTAGTAACTTGTAGAAGTATTTTGAAACTAAAATTAAAAAATTTTAAATTTCACACAAAAGGATTTAATTAATTTTGAAGAGAAAAATTATCTGATTTAATTATTTCAAATTTTTTAATTTATCCTCTAATTGATTTAATCTAAAATTTATAAATAAAAACATATATGTATCTATAAGTTTATTTTACATTGGATTAAATTGATTTTCAATTTTAAATCCGAAATATGATTCAATCCAATAAAATGTTTAGAATTTTCTTCTTTTAAGCTTCTTCTGTTTCTGGTTTGTTTTATTTCTTTGATAGACTTTTTTATTTTTATTAAAAAAAATTAACTTATGAATACTCTTAATTTTCCTCTTCTTTCTCTCATATCTTTCTCTCATCTCTCGCTTCTCTCCTCTCTCTATTAACTTTGAATTTTACATTGAGTAAAATGGAAACCCGTTCGTTCTTTAGGATAAAAAAATAAAAAATAAATTTTCTTTTACAAGGACAATAATAAAAACTCATTCATTTATAAGTATTAAAAATAATATTGGTGATTAGCAATTGTAACTAACATATTGGTAATTAAAAACATATATTTAAGACTTAAAATTATTAAAGATTATAAAATTATTAATATAACCTAATATTAAAAATTTTCTATTATTAAATATTTAAAATTTTACTAATATTT